>APFE030446330.1:203124-280614 GCA_000404065.3 Pinus taeda
GGGTCACTGTCTCCTTCTCCGACACACACTCCTTTCCACAGCTCATTGAAAATGAGGCTGTGTTGTACCATCCGGGACCAGTCAGGATAGTTCTCCTTGCCAGTGAGAACTATTCCTATCATAGAGATGATTGAATGCATTCTGTAGAAGATTACTTCTGCTGATATAAAAAAAACTTTTGCTGATAGACTAATACTTCTGATGGCAAAAAAATTGCTCTTATGAAAAAAAAACTTCTGCTGCTATATAGTCAAATTTTCTGCTGCTATCCTCGACATCTAAAAGTATGAGAAACTTCTGCTACTATACCATGGTCGTATAATATAAACATGAATGATATATGTCAATATATATTATATGAGATGCTTCGTATAATATGATAGTATCAAAGTTGTGGCAATTATTCAATACTCATAGTATCGGCAGTAGCATACAGTATCAAACAACATTGAACATACAAAATGCGGCAGTAGCATAACATGGCAATGTACATAACAACTTCTCACAAAAACTGCTCAACCTTGAGTTTTGACAACTCTATCAAACAGTAATTTAAAGGTCAACCCATGCTTCTGCAGCTAATCGAATACTAGAACTAGAACTTTATGCCATTCCTCGGGATTCTGAAACAATGATCCAATGTTTTACATCCGAAGCAACTACAACAATTTGCGCTCTCGTTGTTACCTCGTTTTAAAACACTTGCTTATTCATCCATTTCCCAAAGTCGAGAGCGAAAGATTGTTGGGATTTCCAACAGCGTTTTCTATTTCACCCACCCCGGCACTATATGGAAGCCAAGTTAGCTCGTAAACACAAATCGCAGTGATTGGATCCTTAGCAGTGCGACCATTCGATCCTCTTTCTTTTTGGTTCTAGTTTGTTATTAGTTCTCAAATATATTTGTTTGCAACAAAAAAAAATGCCACCTCATGCATCCATATAGAGGGCAGTTACAAGAAACACAATAACGAACTAGTCAAATATAATGGCCATCTTGAACAGAAGTGCAAGATTAGCGAAATTTAGAATTGGGAGACTGCAACTCGGATAATCAAAGTAGTGTTCTGATAAGACTGTTGTCCATCGTACAACAATAACTAGTAACAGATTTTTACAAGCCTGTTTTTAACTAGTTTCAAAATTTAATGAAACTGTAATTCGTTACCTTTAACAGCAGCGATTAACAGTTGCTCTCAATGTAATCTGCGAGCAATGCACAGGAACGGGCAGGCGTTTCAAACAGACAGCGTTGTTGCCATGTCAGGCAGCGTTACCATTTCCTTCAGGTGTTCTCCTTCAGGCAGTGGACAGAGGAGCAGAAGGCAGGCAGTGGACAGGAGTTACAAAGCAAGGTTAAAAAAAGAACCTGGGACCTGTGCTCTGATACCATGTCAGGCCAGGAGTAACTCCAGAAAACTGATTCGTTTATTCTTTTAGCCAGCTATCTATTATATACATGAATGTGATTGTTCAGTTCATCTTCTCGATGACTGTTCACATTCAATTCCCCCAATCACTGAGGATTAGGTGTCAACAACAAGTAGTTCTTAAGGAGTTCACGACTAAGGGCATGCCCAAATATCTAATAGTCAGGGTTTCAATTCTAAAACCAAGGGATCGAGCTAAGAATGATTGGGTAGAAATCAGAGTATTAAAAAAGAAAATGTTTGATTTATCATTGTACCAGAGGCCTGGATGAACTTGTAGAGGATATCTTTTAACTTTCTAACTTCACGGAGGGAGATTTTACAAAACAACATGATATCATCCACAAATTGCTAATGAGTGACAGGGACGTCATCACCCTATAAACAGAGGCCTTTAAGCTTGGAAGATTAGGAAGGAGCTTTGATATACCCACCCAGGCCCTCAGCCGCAAGGATTAAAAGAAAGGGAGATAGAGGATCTCCTTGATATAAACCTCTAGAAGTGTTAAATGATTTGGAAGGGTATCCATTGGGCAAGATCGAAAAAACCGGAGTTGAGATGAGAGAGGAGACCCAGTTGATCCATCTGGAATCAAAACCATAAGCCTTCAAGATACTGCGGAGATAAGGCCAACTAAGGCGGTCATAGGCTTTGTATAAATCAAGCTTGATCAACATTCCAGGAGACTTTAGTTGTTTAAGAGAATGGACAATTCCTTGGGAGGTGATAATTCCATCCAGAATTTGGCGTCCTTCAACAAAGCTAGTTTGTTTTGGGAATATGAGGCTGGGCAAAAGAAGTTTTAGCCTTTTCACCATAATAGTGGAGCTATGTTGCACGAAACTTCAAGGAAACTTACGTTTTGGGCCGTACCCGTACCCGAAACTTCAAAACTTGGCCAAAACTCGGTCAAAACTTTACCATAATGTAATTATCTAATAGAGTTATTATAGACTTGTTTTTCCTTCTAAATTGTGATCTATGGGTCTCATTCCCTTTTTTTTGGAAGATAATGTGTTATTCAATTATATATATATATATATATATACACACACACACACACACATATATGGCGTTTCGGCTGAAGTTTCCATTTTTGGGAGGTGATGTTTCTAAACGTACCCATTTCGGAAACTCTGAAACGTTTCGGTGTTTCATGCAACTTAGTAGTGGAGATGATTTTATAGATAACATTACATAAGGCTATATGTCTGAAACCCTGGGGATTTTCTGAGTGGGTCGATTTAGGAATTAACGAGATAAAAGTGGAATTGAGACCAGGATATACCTTTTGGGTTCTTTGCGATTCTTCTACCACGTCTAGGATGTCACGTCCAATGAAGCTCCAGGCAGCTTGGAAGATTTCTGCTATGAAGCCATCCGGTCCTAGGGCTTTATTTCTGGCCATACCTTTGACAACTTCCTCTATTTCCTCTAGAGTCACCACCCTTATCAGAGCAAGGTTCCGATCCCTATTGACCAGGTGGGGAATGTGACTAGTTATTCTTTAGATTTCCTCTGATCGGTCTTGATCAGGTTCCGAAAACAGGGCTTGAAAATGATCCACCAGGTGATCCTCCATCTCCCTCATTTTGAGTGAGACGATTTCTTGTAGCATCCTTTAAGCAAAAGATCTGATTAAATTATATCGCATCTTGAATTCAATGTCATTTTACTTTATCAGGATGGCCCTAGGGTTGAATCAATGCTATTGGAACTGAAACGACGATCGAACCGAAAAACCCTCTGAATCAGGAACCAGTGAGAATTGGCAAAAAAATTGGACCAAAAAGCTGATCAACCAAAAACACATAAATATTCAAATTTTAAAGAAAAACATATATATTCATGTGCATCTATATGAATCCAAACATTTATACACAAATAAGCCAAAGTTCTCATTTATATAGCATGTAAGGGCGCACATAACCAAAATAGCATTGAGTGCAATCCATCTTTGAATCGAAAATACATCAAAAAATAGGGTCGATATAGCCTCTAGCATCCAAAAAAATCACACTACAACAAATACCTACATATCATCAAAATCATTTCCTATTTTGGGATCTTTGTCATCAAAATCACCCTCTAAGCATTAAAATAAGATAGAAAAAACATAGCATGCCAAGTCAAGGTTTTGTGAGTGATGGGTACATTTTCAGTAGGGTCATGATACAAGAGTTCGAACCAATGGCACTAACATCAAAGTACATAGAGGGTTTGGTGCTCTTGATTAAATACTAGTTCCATACCCTCGTACATGACAAAATCCAATGGAAACATTACAATTCCGCCAATTCTTAAATCTTGAAAAGTTGTAAAGTTTGCTGGACTTTGAGTGAGATTTAAAAATTCTATTTTCTCCATATGAAATCCAACGAGGTCGGAACCACTCTCAAACATCCTGAATCATTTCATGGTACTGTTAAAAATTTAAGTAAAATGATGAAATGAAAGATAAAGGAGAATGCCACTTTTAGTTAAAAAATTTAACATTGCCATGAATTCCGTAGCAATATTGGGGCCATAGGCTTGAATATTAGACTGTCCCACTCAAAAATTCTTGTTTTTTTTTTTGTAAATTGTGTTTAGAACGTCTTTGTTCAAATTGTATGGAATCAGCCGGTTTGGTACAAAACCAACTGGCTTAGTGAAAAAAGGTTGGTTCGGTACCGAACCGACCAATTGCATTACAGAATTAGTCGGTTTGGTTCCCGAACTTGAACCAGGCCTATTTGACACCCAAGCCGGTTGGACCAACTAATTTTGTCGGTTTTGGTCCAGTTCTAATAACACTGGGTTGAATGTTAGGCTTCGCCACTCATGAATTATTGTTTTTAGGCAAAATGTAGGGGCGAATGCCTAGATGTCCCCTATAAGGGGGATGCGCAGGAGACCTCCTTTTTGAGGGGGGGACACTCACAAGCACCCATTCTGGGGAAACACATTCCCCACATTGGGGAAATGTTTTCCCCTGCGTTTTTGTCAAGTTTCCCTAAATGGGGGATGTGGACTAGAGAAATGTAGGGAGCACACCCCCTACCTTGGGGGATGTGTCCTATATCACAGGGTTCTAGATTTGAACTTTGAGCTTCAGAATTCGACGGACATCAAAAACATTTTTCAAATCCAGTTAGGTTCAGAGGTTTGCGTATAGTAAGTAGCCGCCCCACGTGTCAATAACTTCATAGAGGAACCACATAAATGATCAACTGGTAAATTCGCAGACTGACCTAGCTGTTATTTAATAATTGACTTTCAGCCTGTGTTTTAATTGTTGGCAAATAAAATGTTGTGGAATATGCCATGTCCCTTGACTAGTTTGCATAGTTAACACTGTTGTTTTTGTCGGTTTGTTTTTGGCCATGTCAGTGAAATGCCCTCTCTGTCACATGTATTGGTGCCATCTGTTTGCTTATGTAGCTGTTGAATAATTCATAACTCACCCAGCATGGGTGTTGGTGCTTGTCTATTTGCATATATCGTTTTTGAATAATTCACAATTCACTGTCGTGACCGCCTTTTGTCCATATATCAGGGTCACAGTGTCAAATTGTGTGCACTCCCCAGCAGAATGATGGAGAAGTTTTTCATTATACACATTCATTAATATATTGATCTAAAATGTAACTTTCAGCCACATGACTATTGAACTGGTTAATTTATTAGATATATATGGTATATTATATAAATATACATTATATGAGTTAATAAAATATCATTTTATAAAATGAATATAATATTTAATAATTTAAATTTTTATACAGTTTTAAAAAACTTTAATTAGAAAGTTAATTTAATTTATATAAATTGAATAATATAGTAAGGACATGGAGGGAGTAATAGACCCTCTTCTTTTCTAAATTCTAGCAAGGTGTACATACTCTATCCCCTTTGGGTTTGAACATCATTCGAACTTTATTGAAAAATTCAAATTTAAATCGAACTTAATCATTGTCGAACTCGAACCATGTGACATAGGATTTGTTCTTGTGGAATATTGTTAGATATGTAACTACCTGGGTGGAACATCATTAATTTGAACACTTGGGACATTGAAAAATCAGGGAAAAATTGGTAGACTTACAAAATTACAAAATATAATAATTCCTTAAAAATTGGCAACAATTGGTAAACACAAAACATTGTCATTTTTAAGGCCAATTTTTCATCTTGGACTAGTCATAAAACATTGCGATGTTTCTGATAAAATTGTAATTTTTGCAATATCGATTGCAACATCGACAAAATCACAAGATCAAGTATTGGACATAATGCTTTAAGCTTGAAACAATTTTGGTATACATGATATAGCTAATATCAACAACCATAAAATCAAGGCACTTCACTTGGATGAAAAATTGCAGGCTTTATACTCATAGGATACATTTCCAGATTTTCAACTTCCATTACTAGAGGATACTCTATTTCACGATAGGGCATGGACTAGCTGACAGAGTCAAACTCAACATACCCAGACTAGGACATGGACTACCTGATAGAAACAAACTCAACATACCTAGTTTGTAAAAAGTGAAGTTTTCCTATGCAAGCCAAGTGAATGTCACATTCTGCTTTTGAGCAACAGATTCTCCATACAGAAGAAACCAGGGAGTGGTGGTGATTCCCTCCTAGATGTTGAATTTTGTAGCTATTGTCGGTCTTCATAATTAATATTTTTAGCCCTTGATGCATATGTAATAATAAATAAAGCATGTTCTTTGTGCTATTGTGAAAAGAGAAATTTTAAGGTATGTTCTTCATGTCTTTTTCAAAAGAGGGAATTTGAATTTTGAAAATTGAATTTTTGGCTCCAAACAAGCCAAGTCAGCCGAGTCAAAGAGGCACCCATTTGGCCAACCAGTCTTCCATTTATATGACGCATTCAACATCCTTCTCAAGTAAGAAAAATTTGATCATCTGAGGCAGAAAGAAAAGGAAAAATTTGAGGTAAAAGAGAGGCCAAATCTGAGGCTTGTTGAAGGACAAATCTGAAGCTTAAGTGCAGGACTGAATCTCTGTGGTAGCAGCATATCTAAATCTTTGTGGAAGGACTGAATCTCTGAGGACCAAATCTCTGTGACAGATAGCAGGACTAAGCTTCTCTAGGCATAGTATGAGGCTGGAATTCTGCCCTAGCAAACCTAACTAGATCGATTTCAGTGGGCATGTTGTCACCCAAGTTGTACACTTAAGTGCTGGAAACATTTCCAAACTGCAGGGTATAGACTTTGTGGCGCAATGCTCATAGTAGGGGCTGTCATTCAGATCCCTAGTCACTCCGTTTAAGCTATTTCCTAGGCAAGTTAAGGGGGGTAGTCCCTAACGTTGAAAAACAGATGAGGAGCTTGTTGAGAATCAACAAGTCTAGGAGATACAAATGATTGTCTAAATAATTCGAGTTAGAATTATATGGCAAGTAAGATCATCAAGCATAGATAGATAGATTCAATTAGATCGTAAGATAAATTAGTAGGAGACCAATGCCTTAAATGCTCAACTGGAATTAAGAAATACTTGCACAACAATGATCAAGTTACCAGATAAAGAAACACTGCAAATATGAGCTAGCACCGAAGACAATAAAGAGATGAGCAGTGAATCAAGAGAACAATTGCAAAGAAGTAAATTATAGCATTGTGAAACTTGCAATTATGAATTAAGTTTACAATCTCAACTGTCAATGATTTATGATGGATGCTATATCTATCTAATGTGGAATGCAAAATCTTGGCCAATTTTAGTGAAATGCCTATTCTAGGTGAGATCCTTCTCCTCAATTGTTTTGAAGCTAGTCAGAAACTAGGTTATAGAGAGAGGTGCTGGGGAAGGAGACTAAGGCCTCAGTATTGATACCTCTTTGGGACTTCTAACCATCCAGGTGCCTCTTTTCTTACAAGGGATTGCCCACAAGAAAACTGCAGGGTTGTCTGTGTTAACCGTGAATGAGGGTCTAACTTCTCAAATTGGATGAAAAAGGTGGCCCTAACTTTCCATCAACCAAGCTTACGCTTGGAGGTAAATTTTAGCCATGCAAATCTATGTCTAGGATGAAAATGCCATTCTTACAAGGGATTGCCCACAAGAGAACTGCAAGGTCACTTGTGTTAACCGTGAATGAGGGTCTAACTTCTCAAAATGGATGAAGAAGGTGGCCCTAACTTTCTGTCAACGAAGCTTAGGATTGGAGGTAAATTTTAACCATGCAAATCTATCTCTAGGATGAGAATGCAAATGAGATCACAATTATGAGATGCTCCAATGTGAAGAATGTTAAACCACTTTTAATCAAGGTCCAAGATATTTCAAATATCACTTATCAACCCACGATTACAAGATGCCAATTACAATTAAAGAAACACTTCAAAGTTACTTAGTGAAGCAATGATAGCAATGATGTTTGATTACTTGTATATGCTTGTTAGGATTCTCCTTTTTTTTTTTTTTTGGTAAGTAAGCACCCACGGGGATTTGAACCAGTGACCTATCGCAAGGAGTGCCTTAACAGTGCACCCATTCACCATCAATCCAAAGCCCCATGGGTTTATGCTTATTAGGATTCTCTTTCACTTATGTAGTATAACAATTAGAACAAGAAGAATCTCAAGATTACACAAGCACAGTTATAAGCACAATTAGATGAGGTTGCTAACAGTGATTTTAGATGATGAAATGAAACAAAAAATTCAAATCATGCAATGCAATTATGCTAACCATGCAATTAGTCAAGAGAGAAGATAGAGATGGTTAGTGACCAAAAAAATGGTTATCAAGAACACTGCCAATTATCCTTCTAGCTGCCCAATGCCAATAATCAACTTGCAAGAGATGCATCAGACCTCAAATAAACCACTGTCCACTGTCGCTACTGTTGATGTATATCAGTCCACTGTTATGATGAGATCAGTTACCAAAATGAAGGAACCAAAGCCAACCAATTTTGATTCTAGAAACAATGTACCAGACTTCAGAGATGCCACTATTAGGATCAGATCAGACTACTGTAGCTCAAGATCAGCCCAGAATTATGAGGCATTCATATGAAATCAGCCACCAAAGATGTGAGAACAAGAGCTAAACACTTGTAACTTTTATTATGATTATTATGTGATGATTTTAGTGTTTTTAGGGCTTTATTATTATTGTTTCTCTTGAGATTAGGCACTGTATGTCAGATCTGATTATTTGACAGGCTGTCACAAGTTCACGTTTGAGAGGATTTATTCTTCAAAGCCCTGCGGTCAAGCCTCAAAGGCTAATATACTAATGCTGACCCTCAAGAATGGGTGATTAGGCCACAAACAAAAGGTGAGAACCCTTCGAAATCCCATGCTATACCTGCAATCACAAGAGGGTTAGCCCTAGAAATGCAGTGTGATCAGACCCTAGTAAGGCTTGCGGCCAAGCCTATAGAGGCCTCTAGTCTTGCAGCTAGGCCTAGGAAGGCTAGATTTGTGAGTGAAACGGGATTCCAAGCCAAAATAAAAATTAGAACCCTTTCCCAAATGATCAATAGGCTTGCAATCAACAAGTATTAGTCAACAAATCAATAGATCAGAAATTGTAATGACAAATTCTCAATGTAAAACCAATACCAAACCCTCCAAAATTCTGTTTAGGCCCGCAAAACGAGGAGATCAGTCTAATAATCAATTGTAATGAATTTACGGTGCCTCCAATGCCTGCAGCTAGGGTTTCTTGGCCTTTTTAGGCTTGCGCTAGGGTTAGATGGGCAGATTAGGCCTGCGGCCAAGGCTCCAAGGCCTCACAACCTTTGCGACTAGCTCAAATGGATTCAATAATCAGAATTTTGGCCTTCCAGAATTCCTCTACAAGATTGCAATGAAAAGTAAGTTAGATTGGTGCCCAAAATGCATTAGTAACCACAAAAATTATTTGCCAAACAGTTTCAAATGATGAACCTTCATCTGCAGTGGAAACAAGCCCTTATAAGGCTTGTGGCCTCCAAATGTGGTTGAGCGTTGAGCAAATGAGGCTACGGAATGGTGGATCTAGGCCTCAAGAGGCTAGATAAAGCTTCAAAACCCTCGTGGCCCTCTCTCAAAGGGCTGGATGACTTCCTCCAAGATGATTGATGCCCAAACCCTAGCTGCTAGGCTAGGTGAGGGCTTAACCTTTTCAGAATTCGAATTTGCCTCTTGGATCTTGAAAAATAGCACCTAGAAAGTGACAAAGAAGCCTAGCCGTCCTTCCAAATTTATAAGAAAATTCAAATAAAGGAAAAAACCCCAACTAGCTATATACACAGAAAAATAATTGCAAGGGTTAGTAAATTTATTTACAAATTATTTACAATATTCACAATGAAATTAAATTTATGCACAATTAAATTTGAAAAATAAATGAGTGGAATAAGATTTTATATTAATGATATGGCCAAGATCTCTACAAAACAATTGTTAGATAAGTCCTGGAAGTTTAACACAATGGGCTCTTGAGCTTCTTGTTTTGGGAGTTGGTTGGTCCAACTGAAGACTTCCCCTCATGCCTAAGATCTGAATGTTGAAGAGTGTAACTAGGTTCGATCTTCATAATTGTATTTGAGTTATAATGAAATGTATTTATCAAAAAGAAAGAAAAAAGAAAATTTTATTATTATTATTATGACTTATTAAATCATGGGTTTCATGCTTGGGTCAAGGTAAAGGTTCAAATCTGGATCAACCAGATCAATGGCTAGTATTGGAGCATTTACTGGATTTACTTACGCTGGTGCTATAGACGACTCTACTGCTGGATATTCTATACGTAATAATGGTGGTGCTAAGCAGGTCCTCAAGCAGAAAGCAGTAAGGTGAGGAGTTCAAAGCGCTGCCCCGCTTTAGATCTGGGGGTAGGTGCTCATTCATCATGTTTTAGGTCAAAGTCCCCATTGAGGACTTCTAGGTTTTGTCTGGAGTCATTGGAGTCATTGTCCATTTTATGAGACCCTTGGGCTTTTGAATCATGTAAGAAGAATTGTTATTGAGTCAAATAAGTCATTTGTCACCTCCACACCAAGTCAACCCTTACTTGATGGAGTCGGCCTACATTAAGGTAATTCGACCCACAAAAGAGGCTATATAGAGAAGTGTAGTTCGATCCATTTTCTCACTCACTCAACAAGTTCGATACAAAAGGAGCAAAAAAATTGTGAAGTTCCTAGAGAAGGAGAATTGCAGGAGAAGGACAATATTGAAGTTTTTAGGCTCTCTCTCTATTGTGCGAGAGTTACTGGGCTACTGCTAGGGTTGATGTTTTGCTGCTGGAGAGGTCGAAGTTTTGCTGCTGGAGAGGTCAAATTTCTGCCGCTGGAGAGGTCGAAGTTCTGCTGCTGGAGAGGTTGAAGTTATTGTTGGAAGGTTATCATCTAAAGAGGAAGGAAGGGCTGACTTGGTGATTGGAGGAAGTTTGTGTCTAGGTCAAATAGTCTTGGATTATCTCGTCTTGTCTTGTGAAACTACTGAAGGAAGAGTTGTTGACTA
Source organism: Pinus taeda (assembly GCA_000404065.3). Taxonomy (NCBI): domain Eukaryota; kingdom Viridiplantae; phylum Streptophyta; class Pinopsida; order Pinales; family Pinaceae; genus Pinus; species Pinus taeda. The sequence goes on from APFE030446330.1 coordinate 214,041, forward strand.
GGTTTTCCCCTGTATAGGGGTTTTGCCCTCGCTGTCTGCCCACATTTGGTGTTCCCGATCTTCATGTTTTGTATTTGATAATTTCTGGATGAAACAAAGATAAAAGAAGAACATAAGAAAGTTAATAAGAACACAAGAATATCACAAGTAATTATCATCATAAGAAAATCTTTTTGCCTTTCTGATTTTCCAACATGGTATTAGAGATATGGTGAAGAAGGAAAAACACAGGCTGAAGATCTATTGAAAGGAGAATAATGAGTCTTAAGAAGTTGAATAAGGGTCATCAAGAAAAGGGATCATATAAGGAGAGAAGCCTGCGATCTTCAAGAGCCATGTCTAACTCATTGAAGGGAGAAAACAAATCAGAAGGAGGCTCCGTTTACAGGGCATGGAAAAAGAGGACAGATCTCATCCTCAAGAAAAATAAAGTCTTGGATCTAGTCAAAGGAAAAGTAAAGAAGCCTACAAATGAATCAAGTGAAGCAAAGAAAGAAAAGTTTAGAGGAACATAAATATTGGCCATGAGCCTAATAGTGGATGGAATAAAGGATAACCTCATCCCATATATATCCAACATAGATTCTGCTCAAGACATTTGGAAGGATACTTTTACATTTGAGCAACTATGGAATGCATGCAGTCAAGAAGAAGTCAGAATATCTTTAGTAAACAACAAGGAAAGTGAAGAAGAGAAAATCTCGAATTCCTATTCCACTCATCACAAGAATAAAGGAACCTTCAAGAAGTCCAAAGGGCCAAGGAAGAAGATACACCTATTCGAGATTGAATATTATAATTGTCACAAGATGGGTCACTATAGAAGTAATTGTCTTGAGAATCCAAGGAATAAAAGAAGAGATAGGAATCAAGCAAACATTGCCAACGAAGGTTCACCAAAGAAGAACAAGATGGAAGGATCCAAAGTGAAGGACCTATTTGCTAAGGACTCTTAGGGACTCCATCCCTTACATATCCTTCTAGTCTAAGTTTTAAATTGTTTTTCTTTATGTTTTGATTTCTAGTACTTGCACGTCTAACATGCTTTTGAAGAACATTTTTGAGTTGTTGTAGGTATCCCTCAAGATTGGAATAAGAGGGAGTCCTCTCCATTTTACCAAAGATAAGTATCTTAATCCTTGCATTATCCTTTTATATTTGGTTTCCCTCTCTTATCTAGATGTGTTTGTATTAGATGTTAATAACATTTCTTTTCATATTTTCCTTGTTTAGGAAAGCTTGCTGATATACTCAAGGGTTATGAAGGAGACCTCAAAGAACAAGCTTGAAGCATGATAGAAGTTTTGTTGCAAAGGATGCTTTTCAAGAATTATTGTCCTACAAGTTTTGTTAAAGAACAACCCAAACGTATGTCTTAAACCATAAGCTTTGTTCTCTTCATAATAAAGGTATATTAATTTATTTTAAATTTGCTTTACATTACTAACATCGTTATGTCTAGGACCTTTGAATCACAAAGATTCTTTTTTGGGTGATTAATCATTAGATTGAATCTACCCTCATTATATATTTGATCATTCTTATGGAAACCTAAAAGGGTTCTCTATAAAACCCTAACCTAAGGGTATGCCGATAGCCTACTTGGGCTATTGCTGAAATCTAGAAAATACTATTCTTTTAGTGTTTAGGGTTTTCATACTATTATGATAGAAACCCTAGTATTTTAGGGTTTGCTGTGTATTTAAATCTTAGACCTTTAAGGTTTTGGTAAATTAGGGTTTATGAGCAAAACCCTAGCTTGATCAAGTTTGATGTATGTCTAACTTTAATGTTTGTATCTTGGATTTGCTTAATATATGTTGTTGTGACATGCTTGTGCATGATTTTGAAATCCTAGATATGTATATGTGTTAACCTAATTGTTGATGCTCACAATATGTATATTCTAGGGTTTGTAACTAAGCCCTAGTAGAAGTTTGATATTTTAGGATATGGTGTTATTGTTTCAGATGTGATGATAAAGTCTAGTGCTTACAAAGAGTTGGTCATATTGTTAAAGCCTTAGATTGTGCTATGATTGGTTTTTATTGTTGATATCTAAGGCTTAGTATCTCAAAGATGGAATTTAGGGTTTGCATTAAATCTTAGTAGAATTCTATCATATAAACTCTAAAAATGGTTAGATGCATTGTAGAATTGTACTTGTTTGAATTGCTTCAAGGGTTTGCAATATATCATAGAAGAATCTTAAAGAAATATTGAGACCCTAGATATAATGGGACTGATATCTTGATTGAGTTACTAATGTGATTTAAGGTTTGTAACAAAACTCTAGCACGAAGTTGAAGTATAGTCTCTTGTTGATTGTGAACCTAAATATGTATGGGTATTTGACATATGATTTTAATATAGTTAACTTCATGCTTCTATGTATTTGGTTGTACATGCTGTCTAAGTTGTGCAAGTACATAATCTTCAAGATGTTGAAGATATTCGTAAGAAAAGTTGACTTGATTGGCAAGCATGATGAAGGAAGTTATATAAATGATGATGATCAAGATGACTTTGATAAGAAGGATTGAAGCCATGAAAGATTCTCTGATGTCATAGAAAGTAGTTGATCTCCCTAAGTTAAGAGGGAGTCTGGATAAAATAAATGGTATATCTCCCAAGTTGAGAGGGAGGGCATATTATAGTCATGATGGATACCTTAGGGAAGAAATTGGAGAATGTATATTAAGGTGCTATTGAAAGAAGGAAAGCAAGATCCAGTTGTAGAATATGTTGCTACATGTGAAGTAGGAAAGGAATCTGTATGGTTGAGGAAACTTCCGTCAAGATTCGTTTGGGAAGTCTCAAGTGCTACCATGATAAATTGAGACAATCAAGGTAGCATCGAGATGTCTAAAGACCCTGAAGATTTGTGTTTACTTATGTATTTGAAAGTTTGTTGCTAATTGGGGTTGTGATTGTTCTGGTAAATTTCTCGAAGTTTTGGAAGCATGCTTGTGTTACTGATTTGTTTGATCGAGAGAGATTTGATGTTACCGATTTGAATAATTGAGAGTGTTGAGGCATTGTGGGTAATACAAAATGCTTGGGAGGACATCTGGCCGACCTGTGTGTTAATGTCTAGTTCATGAAGTAGGCAGGGTGGCGTTGGTCACAGAACTTTGACCTTGCATTACGCATCCAGTTCCTTGGGTTGATGGTTAGTAAGTAAGCCTGATGATATCTAGAGTGGTTGAAAGCTTTAGTCCATCTTAGTTCCACCAGGATAGGTTGCCTGGTTAGGAATCTAGTTTGTGGCACCGTGTCTGCTTAAACTCTTTGTAGTTCATGTATTTTGGGATCTTCCATGTACTTGTAAATATATGTGTAATTATGAATACCTCCCTAGTTAAGAGGGAGTGTTGAAGAATGTAACTAGGTTTAGTTTTCATAATTATGTTTGAGTCATAATGCAATGTATTTATCAAAAGAAAGAAAAAGAAAATTTTATTATTATTATTATGACTTATTAAAGCATGGGTTTCGTGCTTGGGTCATCATGTTTTAGGTCCAAGTCCCCATTGAGGACTTCTAGGTTTTATCTGGAGTCATTACAATCATTGTCCATTATATGAGACCCTTCTTGGGCTTTTGAATCATATAAAAAGAATTATTATTGAGTCAAATAAGTCATTTGTCACCTCCACACCAAGTTGGCCCTTACCTGATGAAGTCGACCTAAATTAGGGCAATTCTACTCACAGAAGAGGTTATATATAGAAGTGCAATTCGATCCATTTGCTCACTCACTCAACAAGTTCGATACAAAAGTAGGAGCAATAAGTGCGAAGTTCCTAGAGAAGAAGGAGAATTGCAGGAGAAGGACAAGATTGAAGTTTTTAGGCTATCTCTCTCTCGTGTGAAGTTACTGGGCTACTGCTAGTGTCAAAGTTTTGCTGCCGAAGAGGTCGAAGTTCTGCTGCTGCAAGGTCAAAGTTGTTGCTGGAAGGTTATCAGCTGAAGAGGAAGGAAGCGCTGACTTGGTGATTTGATGAAGTCTGTCTTTAGGGAAAAGAGTCTTGGATTATCTCGTCTTGTCTTGTGAAACTGTTGTGCGAAGTTCCTAGAGAAGGAGAATTGCAGGAGAAGGACAAGATTGAAGTTTTTAGGCTGTCTCTCTCTTGTGTGAAGTTACTGGACTACTGCTAGGGTCAAAGTTTTGTTGTTGGAGAGGTCGAAGTTCTGCTGCTGCAAGGTCAAAGTTATTGCTGGAAGGTTATCATCTGAAGAGGAAGGAAGGGCTGACTTGGTGGTTGGAGGAAGTCTGTCTTTAGGGGAAAGAGTCTTGGATTATCTCGTCTTGTCTTGTGAAACTATTGAAGGAAGAGTTGTTGACTGGGCTTTCCCTTGCATATGGGTTTTTCCTTGGCTGTCCGCATACATCCGGTGTCCCCAATCTTCATGTTTTGTATTTGATAATTCCTTGATGAAACAAAGATAAGATAAGAACATAAGAAAGTTAATAAGAACACAAGAATGTCACAAGTAATTATCATCATAAGGAAATCTTTCTGCCTTTCTGATTTTCCAACACTGAATACCATCGAGTCTCTACACACTTGAGATGAAGTTATTACATCAAAAGGGTCTAGATACACATTAAAACCTTTAAAATATAGAGATACCTGCTAGATCAATTAGGCTAGAATGCTTTTCTAAACCCAGTAACTAATGTAAGATACCTGTGCAAATAGTTAATCCAACCACTGGCTAATGAAATAATAACTTGAGCAATATTATTCAATAGAGCATTAAGAAAATGATCTAGAAAACATTACCACAAGAAACCGAAAGGGAATCCCATCACGAAAAAACCCCCAAGACTTTTGATTTATTATTCCAAAAGAAGAATTACATCCAACAGAGCTTGACTCAAAGCTCGATCAAATGATTTTTTGATGAGTACATGATACAATGAGGAGCAAAATAACTTCCTTATATAGAAAATGAGAGCATCAAACCCCTCCAAGTGGAAATAACGACTAGTTTCCTTGATCCATGGCTTGATCCTTATCAAATTAATTTGATCCCTTGAAAATAGGAGCACGAATTTCCAAAAGAATCCGATTTCCTTGATTGTTCGGCTTGATGGACCAAACTTTGACTCCTGGGTGGTTTTGGACCATTGAAGAATCTTAAAAAAATAGAATTATCATAATTCTCGCATTTAATTAACCACCTGGTCCTAAAAATTCTATTTTGTTGGAAAATAATCTTTTTGGCCCCAACGAATTTCTGGACCAGGACTTCTTGCCTTGGAAACGAGTCCTTTCATATTTTTGGACTTTGAAAAAGGACTTCAATAATTTTTCCACTTGAAGAAAATTTATTTTTTTCTCTTATTTTATTTTTGATTAATTTCTGGCTAAACTGATTTTCCTTTTATTTTGGTTTTTGCCAAAAAATAAATAAAATGACTCAAGAGGGGACTACACATATTTGCGCCCTTAAAGTGGGTCAAAAAAATATTTTGGCGATGACAACACTTTTTACTAGTGTTGCAGGAATTGTCCCCCACCCCAAAGATCCAAAGGCAGATCTATGTCCCGTAATGATCTGCCACTGATCCTTTGATAGAACTGCAGATTAGAAAATCAGATCCTTGGTTCCTTCTTTTTTAGTGGTTCTTGCAAAATTGGATTCATGGGGGCCCGATCCGCGGCTCCTACTACCCGATCCGCGATTCCTATTTCCCGATTCGTGGATCCGGAAAAGATCGGGTGCTGATCTGTGGAGGTTCGAGCGTGTATCCACCGCGGATTGCGAGCGGATCCGAGAGAATGTGGATGGTTCCGCGGGGCTTTTTTTGTTTTTGGAAATTCCAAATTGTTCTGTGAGGAACTACACTTTCCGAGTACTCCCAAGGTGCCCCTTGATGCTCCCTAATTGTAATGTTAAATTCTTAAAGTAAAAGTGACATTCTCCTTTATCTTTCATTTCCATCCTTTTACTTAAATTTTTAACATTACCATGAAATGACTCAGGATGTTTGAGAGTGGTTCCAACCTCATCAGACTTCTTATGGAGAAAATAGAATTTCATATCCTATTCAAAATTCAACAGACTTAATAGTGTTCAGGATCAATGGGATTGTGGCGTTTCATTGGATTATATCATGTATGAGGGAATGTGATTGACATTTAATCAAGAGCAACAAGCCCTATATGTACCCCAGTGTTGGTGTTATTGATTGTTGAACTCCTTTGTCATGGCCTTAGCAATTATGTACCCTTCACTCAAGTCAAAATCATTGATCAGGCATGTTAAGCTTTCTCTACCATATTATAAGGCTTGGATTAAGCTGTTTGATCAAAATTAGGCAATGTTGACTAAAATCCCTATAGAATTGAAGTAGAGGCAAAGGCTAAGACAAGAGAAGGGGAATCTAGATTGTAGATGGTTGATGCTGGAATAATTAGTCATTGATGTACAATGGAATGCCATATTTATCTTGATTTATGTAAAAATATGCATGTTTTTCATGTCTTCTACAACTAATTTGGTATTTTGGATGTTTTTTTAATATAAATGCAATATATATATATATATATATATATATATAATATATATATATATATATTAGATGCTTTTTGAGACGCTTTGCTTCCTAGATTTTTGAAAAATGATGCTTCCGTGTCCCCATTTCCAAAAAACGTTCCCGTTTCATCCCCGCTTCGTGCAACATTGCTTTTTACATAAAGATATTACATACACATCCCATTAGAAGGGGAATTTACAATAGACCTATGACCTCATAGACTCAACCAAATTCTACAACACAAGACATATGATCTAGTATGATACCAATACATAGACTTGATAACACTAGGATTGACCTAAGACCTTACCGTCGAGCCCCACTCTAGCTTTGGGAGATGCTTGGGAGAAAAACTTTGGCAATTAGTGGGTCCAGAAACGCAAATAATTGGTGGAGGGTAAAAAATTCCCTAGAGTGAAACTCTTTGCTAAGAATAAAAGGCTTATCTAGATGTTTTTACATGGCTTCATAGTCATACTAGAATCATTTTTACAATGAAGGCCTAGAGGGCTGCAAAATTTGGAATTGCACTTATACATTGGAAGCTGTATGATGATGATGACTTTTGATTTTTTTTGTATCCACTGACATGTACTCTGCTTCTTGGGGTAGTTGACACGTGTGTGGTCAACAGGGTAGACTTACGAGTTGACTAGGAGGCAGTTGGATTAGGTTTGACCAAGTGTTCTTTGTTGGTCAGTTTGACCTTACGATTGACTAGAAGATCTAGGTGTGTAGCTTGTTGAAATGAATAATTTCTCTAAGGAAAAGATTGCTGGGTTTTTCCCCCATGTGGGATTTTCCTAGGGTAAATGTTTGTGTTCTTGTCTGGCTATCTCTTTATGATCCTACTGGAATTTTGTTCCTATTGTTGAGATCTTCTGTGTAATTGCTTTATGATGAATATGAATGCAAGAAAAGATTAACTAAAGAAATCATAAGTAGTAGTTATTTGTTTAGAAGATCCCATGAAAAATCAACATGGTATCAGAGCATTGGGTGAAAGAACAACCTTAACAAGCTAGCATGTTATGAAGGAAAAATCTCAGTGTTAAAGGAGTATGCCAAAGTTATCTACCTTAGTCTAAACCACAAGAAGTTCTAGTCCAAATCTCTGTAAAAGGGTCGAAGCCATAGTTTAAGATCAAAGTTCTATTTATGTTATTACTCGAAGAAAAAAACATGATCCTTTCTTGCATCTGTGAGAGGATCAAAGTCTTCAACTTATGTTGTAAGTGTTGGAAAATCAAAGTTCTTGTAGATTATAGTTGACTTTCCTTACTTGATAATTACTTGTGATATTAGTTGGCCTTTTACTACTTTTTGTTTCTTGATTATCAAGCAATTACCAAAATAATGAAGATCACAAAAGACAATACACAAGATATAGGCTCCAAGCCAGGGAGAAACACCTCAAAGGGGAAATCCCAGAAATAATGCTTCTCTTCTTATATAATCAATTCAAAATGAGACTTCGAAGACCCAAAGACCAAAGCCAAAATTCCTCTGAAGCACCAAGTCAACCCTTCAACAAGATCTCATGTAAAAAGGCAAAATTTTTCAAAGTCGACGAAGGTCAAACTTCTCACAAACTATTCCAATCAAGGTCTTGGTTCTGCAACTTTTGATTTGCAACTCAATTTGCAACTTTCAGCCCTACAATCAACCCAAAAATCCCTAATTCCTTGCATGTGTGAGTTGGAAAACTTCGATTTCTAGGTCTTCTTCCTTCGCTCGTGGTTTGCACTTCCTTCTTGTAGATGTCTCCTTATCAAACTTAAGATATGTTCCAAATGAGGCGATGTCACATGCTATATATACACTCTATAAGTGGTCGAATAGGCCTCTTCTAGGCTGACTTCATATTGATAGGGCCGACTTGGTCTTGGAGGATATATTAACTTTCTAGACTCAAAAATAAATATATTCTTTTGTTACAAAGAGTCCAAATGGGACTATAATACACGACAAACATTTTTCTTTGACTAAAAAGAAACCTAGAAGCGTGAAGAACATGCTTTGACCTAAACTTGCATGAAACCCATGCTTTAATAAATAGAAATTATTTTTCTTTAGACAAAACCATGATTACAAATGTCATTATGAAGACCGAATCTAGTTACATTCTCCAACAGTAAGCAGGCCGAAAGGCCTCAGTCCATTCACTAGATTGAAGGAGCCTCAAAACTTGTTATAGAATGTCGAGAAGGCCTTAGGATATGTTACAATAAATCGAGAAACCTCAGATGAATGATATGAAGGTGTCAAAACATGTCTTAGTAAGTTGAAGAAGACCTCGTGGCCTATTTCAACAGGTCGTGGAACCTTAGACTAGGTCGTAAATCTAGCATAATCCAAATATGGCTTTTGTCCTAGAGACATGGCTTCAGAGAATCCGAAATGTTAATGGAAAAGGCCAACTTACAATTGTTTTGGTTTGTAATCCTTTTGTGACATGAATAATCCTTTTGTGATATATTCATGTCACAAATCTACAAGTAGGCAGGTTACAATCTTAAATTGGAACATACCTTGGTCGTTTGATGATTTTACCTCATCAACAAGGAGAAGCAATGTTAATAGAAGCATAACCTTGTGACGAAATATACATTGTCATATACTAACATGATCATGAGTATTCTGAAGATCTAAGCCTTTATGACTGAGGCCGAGGAATCTTAGGAAGCAACCAAAAGAAGGTCAAAGACATCTCTATCTGAAGATGAGCCAACAAAGTCATTCATTTGTGCATGAAGTCTACTTTTGATCCTTGAATTGTGAAAGTCATTGTACACAAAAGAAGATATTGGACTGATAATGACAAGTTTGAAGTGTTTCATGGACCTCATTGTGAAAAGTAATAAGGGTACCAAGGAAGTGTTTCGTAGTGTTTTAGACTTTTTGCTTAGGAAGACACTTTAAATTACCTATTTGGCATGTGACTTTATGGGTTATATTAAAGTCATGGTGAAAACTCACTTTATGTGGTACATGTACTAGGTACTTTATATTAATGTGAGGAAAAGTACTAAGGTACCTTTTAATATTAAAGTTACTTCCTATTTTTAAGTTAACTTTATGTGGAGAAAAGGTACAAGGTACAAAACATTAAAGTGACTAGGGAGTTCATTAAATGAGGGGAACTGCATAGGAGAGGGGGTCAAGCGAGGGAAATGATCTCTACCATTTTTTTTAACAAAGTTGGATATTTGATATTCATTCCAAAAAAAGGGGAAGCAATGCTTCCCATTACAAAAGTGCTGAAGAGGTCAAGGAAGAAGAGGAAAACAAAATCCTTGAACCTTCTTTTTTAGCTGTTGAGTTAACTTTGAAAGTTTCTAATTTGCCTGCATCATCTAACTTATAGATCTTAGCAAACTGCTGTAGCAACAATTTACATTTACAAGTCATAACTAGATATGAAGATTAGATGGGTGTCTCGAGCTAAAAATTCCTTCTCGCTGGGAGCAAAAATGGTTTTGTTGCACCAATTTTTGGATTCCTGTTATTCCTGGTTGACTGTATTCTCCTCTTGTAGTTGATTTGTGCTGCTACGATCCAAGGTGCTGGAGCTTTCCCTGTGCTTCTTTGCAATGACATCTCGCAGAAAGGTGACAATGTTCTCCAAATGAGCACATTTGTTATTGAGCTTTTCGAATTCTTCACGATGTTTGCTGAGCTGTTGTAGAATGAAAGCGTTCTCGAAGTTGGCCTGGTTTCGCAGCTGTTCATGCATGGATCAGATATGATCCAACACAATTTTGTGTGATTTACAGTGAGAGCAGGGATGAATCTTCGGGAAGATTTCCAAATGATATATTTGGGAAGTAGGAGGAGGGTAGAGCGAGAAAACCTATCAAGCACGACAAAGGAGCAGAGCACAGGGGATGAGGGATGCGACACAAGGGGAGCAAGGGAGTGCAGAGCAAGGGAAAGCACCACACAAAAGGAAAGCGTAGCATAGGAGGAGAGGGACGAAGCATAGGGGTGAAGATCAACACGAGAGGAGGATATGCAACAATGGGGAAATGAGAGGAGGCAGGATAAAATAGAGAGGGTCAAACGAGAAGCCCGAGGGTCAGAGGAGGAATGATCACAAGGAGGTTGGGAAAGTGGAGGGAGCAGAGAAATACGAATGAGGAAAGGAGTTGATCGATTTGGAGAAGAGAGCTAAGGCAGAAAGAGATTGCATTAGGATAATGGATATGACAGAGGCAGGGAGGTACATGATTTTGAGGGAGATAAAGACTGGAGGATTTAGGGAATGATTTGATTGGAGATTTCATTATCTACTTTTATTTCTCCCTAGAGACGAGCGGCTGCATTATTTGCATATCTGTCAGCGACCTTATTGTTTTCTCTCAATATGTGATAGAAGGTGATATTTCCCAGATTTTTTTAATTGGAGATGGGTTTTGGATGTAATTTGTCCGAGGCCAATGTTTTTTGGCCTTGCATTCTTTACCATTTGCTAGATAAGGATTGAGGAGTTTCCAAAGATCACAGGATTCAAATAATTTTTTCTATTTAGGATTTGAGATCCTAGAAGAAAGCCATAAGCTTCAACTTTGTTGTTGGATTCTGTACCAAGACCCCATTCAAAGATTGTCACATTTTTCTTTTCTTGATCCATTACATAGCCACCAACTCCTACTCTACCAGGATTGGATTTTGAAGCACTTTCAAAAAATAAACATGGCCTCTTTACAGTACTTAACCATAACAAAAACTCCTTTTCTTTCAGTTGAATTTTCCAATCTTTGAATTTAATTGGTGTTATTCCGAGAGGACTTCTAATGATCTGAGGCCTATTTGAGACAAAAATCATTCATATTTTTTCTTCATGTTGGAGGAGACTATAGTCTAGATTTTTTGCTCCTTTTGCAAAAAGGAATTCAGCTGCTAGTCACCAAGTTTTGGCAAGAACTTTTCTGACCTCTGGTTTAATATTTTTAAAAATTTCATTGTTTCTAGCAAGCCAAATTTGCCAACATAAAAACGAGGGAAGGCTGATCCAGAACCTCTTTATCAAGTTCTTGTTTTTAAAGGAGTATGGGTAATTGTCTTTCCAATTTGAATAGAGTTCAGTGAAGGTAAGATTGAGATTAATGGTTGCTTCAATTGCATAGACCAACAAGGACCAACATTCTTCAACAAATTTGCAACCTAAAAATAGATGTTGAATAGTTTCTTCTTCTTCTTGGCACAAGGGACATCGAGAGGGATCGAGAGTGCCTCTTTTTTAAGGTTTTTTGCTATAAGATCTTCCTTATTAACATGGTGCAAATGAAGATTTTAATTTTTGGAAGACTCTCCATCTCAACTACTTTCCTAAGAGGCCAATCCTGATGATCTTGTTGTTCAAGCTTTGTTTACCCTGATTTTACAGTGAACTCTCCTCCTGTTGGATTCCACTTGAAGGAGTCTTGTTGTCCATAACTGATAGGAGCTGCACCTTTGAGATGAGACAAGAGAATGTCCCATTGAGGTTTGAGATCTGGGGAGAAAGCTTGAGGAAGCTAATGTTTCCAAGAATTATAATTCTGATTCCATTTTGATATTTATTCCAGGGAGCGAATTCCCTTATTAATCATTCAAGTTTTAAGATCTTGAATTCCATGGAGATCTAAGAGAGGAGGATTGCCCATGATACTATCACTCCAAAGGTTTATGTCCTGTCCGCCCCCTGGGATTCAAGATGTGTTTTCTTTGACAAGAGGGAGGGCTTTTTTGATAAATTTCCAAATTTGAGAGCAAGGTCTGGTGGGCATTTTCCCAGTGAGAAAGGATTGACAAGGAGAGTTAAGATATTTTTCCTCCAAAACTTGCTTCCACCAAGTGGACTCTCCTATTATAAATCTCCAAATGATCTTAGTTCCTAAAGCTATATTCATTAATCTAGGAAGGCGGATGCAGATCCCTCCTTTTTCAAATGGAGCAATTACTTGGTTCCATTTTACCGCACTGATTTTTTTTGTCTCATTCTTGCCTCACTGCCATAAGAAGTTTCTGATAAGTTCTATTTGCTTATGGACTCCAACAGGGGCATGAATTGTAGCAAATTGGTAGAGAGGAAGAGCAGCTAATATGGATTTAATCAAATTGGTAGAGGCAGAGCAACTAATAAGGATTTAATCAACGCTATCCTCCCAACAAGGTTAAGCCAAAGGATGCCCCTATTTTCAATTTTCTTCTTCATTTTTCTATATAATTATACCATATTTCTAACTTCATAATTTATTTTGTGATGGGCAATCCCAAGTACTTAAAATGATCCCAGTTTGCTTGAAAAGGAACTCCTAAGATTTGGGATATATGTTGAAGAGTTCTTGCGGGAACATTGCAGCCATATATACTACATTTTGAGTTGTTTAGGAGGCAACCAAAGACATCCAAAAAAACTATCCAGGATGCTTTTGAACCTTCTAGCCACAATACAGGAAGCACCTCCTAAGAATAAGGTGTGATCAACAAATAAAGAGTGATTAATACTCTTGACACCTTTGCTGAAGAATAGTCCAGTGATAGAGCCATTCCTCCTTCAATGTTCCAAGTTCCTGCTGAGAGATTCAACCATTAATATGTAGAGGAAAGGGGAGAGAGGGCAGCCTTGTCTTAAGCCTCTTGAGCTTTGAAAAAAGCAGCTAGGCCTTCCATTGATAAGGGTGGCAATCCAGGGGCCTATAATGCAGGCTTTTATGAGGTCTATGAATTCGGGAGCAAAGCCAAATTTTTGGAGAACAACTGAGAGAAAGGAGAGATTGACTCTATCAAAGGCATTGGCCATATCAAGTTTCAATATGAATCCTCGTTCTTTTTTGGCTAAGCTTGAATGGATAGCTTCTTGAACGACCATTATATTGTCGACAATTTGCTTGTTAGGGAGAAAGGTTCCTTGATTTTCGGAAATCAAGTTGGGGAGAAGAGGTTTAATTTGATTGGCTAAGATCTTGGATATTATTTTGTATGAGGATTTGCAAAGAGATATGGGTCGAAAGCGGTGAAAGGAGGAGGGCTTCAATCTTTAGGGATAAGGGCCAAATAGGTGGAGTTAGTGAAGCCACCTATTTATTTTTTCTAAGTACTCACATGATGATCTTAAGAAGGTATTTTTTTATAATCAACTAGAAGGAGCGATAGAAAGCTATGGAAAACCCATCAGGACTCTGAGCTTTATCTGGTTAGAGATTCCATATGGCCGACTGTAGTTCTTCTTCTTCCACTTCTTTTAAGGTTTCTGAATTTGTCTCTTCAGAGATCTTTTTGGGAATATAACTTATAAATTCTTCATAATTTGGATTTACTGGATTAACTGATAGCAAACTTTTGTGATGCTGACGAGCTTCTTTTTTTAGCTCCTCTTGTCCCTTGATTTCTACCTCTCCTTCTTTTATTGATTCTATATGGTTTTTTATTTTTCTCATTTTGTGGTGTTATAAAAAAGGCGGTGTTTTGATCACCAGCTTGAATCCACAAATTTATGGATTTTAACCTCCATGTCTCTTCCTCTTTTCTGTTGTTTTTATATATTTCCCAATGTAGTTCTTTCTCTTTCAAATGATTTTCTTTTGTTACTTCTCCTTCCTCTAAATTTGTTTGCACTTGTTCAATCTCTCTTTGCAGCTCGATTTTCTTTTGATGAGGTTCTTTGTAGTGTGTTCTGGCCGAGATTTTTAAGGTTTTTTTTTTTTTTTTTTTTTTTTTTTTGCTGTTTACTACATTTTTTAGCTTTATCCCAAACAAAACTTGGAGAGCCGTTTATACTTTCTTTCCATACTGTTGTGACCATCAATCTAACTTCTTCGTGGGTGGCCCAAAAATAATTATATCGGAAGGGAAGGGGACCCAAATTTTCACTTTCTTCAAGTTTGATTAGTATAGGCTTATGATTTGAAGCTGCTGAAGAGATAATCTTTGAAATTACTATGCTATAGTTTGATGTCACTATCTTGGATAAGAAATCTATCTAGTCACTCTTTGATGTTGTCCAATCCTAACCTTTTGTTGCTCCAGGTAAATTTCCCATTTTTTGGGACTATGTCCATTAGATTGTGCTTCTCTATGATATTTTTCAAGGATATCCCTGAAAGGATTTGCCTGGTAGCAACCACCTTGCTTTTCATTAGCATTTAGAATTAGGTTTAGATCACCTCCTATTATAATATTATTGTTCGATTCCAGGTTTAAACTATTAGCCAAGGACCACCAACAATGCTCCTTATCTCGATAGTGAGAGTGGGCATAGATGTTGTAGAGGTAGATTTGATACCCTGTGTTTTTATTTCTTAGATCAGTTTTGATCCAATGTAGCTCTTTGAGATGGGATGATAATTCCCAAGTGGACTCGTTCCACTTTGTGCAAATTCCACCTGAAGCTCCTATAGTTTTTATTGATGTTCCTCCACAATATTTTGTTTTTTGAATTATTTGTATCATTTCTTGTTTGGAGGACTTGGTCTCCTGGATTAGAAAGAGGTCTGGATATTTTGATTTTAGAAGATCTTTTACTGCATTATTTTTCGAGGGATGCCCCAGGTCCTTACAATTCCATGAGACCATATACATTCTTTACTTTGATTTGAGGCAGAGGGACCCTTCCTGCGAACCGTCCGCTGAATTTTTCCTTATTTCCAATACCTTTTTCAATATATATTTCTATTGGCTATTGGGTTCCCATTTCCATTTATTTTATTGCTGCTTCATCCCTTAATTCTTTGTTGGTCTTCCTTCCAGGCTTCTTGTGACTATCAGAGAGAATAAGAAAGTCCTTAGATTGGTTTCTAGTAAGAATCCTTTCAAAGGGAGGTGGAAGGGGACACAAGAGGGGGCTAGAGGAGTCGCGCTGAGGGAGAAGGGGGGAAAGAGAGGAAGGAGCCAGAGGGGAGGGGTGTGGAGTGTGAGGGATCAATGGGGATGGGGAAAATCCAATCTAGCTAGGGAAGGATCCGGAGGGGTAGCTAGAGAGGAAAAAGGATTGGATTCAGAGGGGAAGATGGGAGGGGAGGAGGAAGAAGGGGCACCCCTAGGAATGGGAGTTGAGGAGGAGGGGGCAGAAGGCTTGGAAGACTTGGGTCCTGACTTATTCTTTTTGACTGGTACCCATCGAGGGCCTTGAGATTCTATTGTTTCTTCTACTTCTTTCTTTGAACATCTATTTGCAAAATGACCATATTCATGATATACCTTACATGTGAATGAAATCTGCTCGTAGTCCAACTGTTGTATGTGAGTCATAGTCCTGCTGTTGTATGTGAGTCTATTTATCTACCTTTATTTTCACTGCTTCTGGAAGCCCTTTTTCCAGATCGAATTCCACACGGATTCTAGCACAGGCATGCATGTTTTCTTTTGGTTCACTTCGGTCAAATATATTTCCCAATAACATTTCCTATTGCTTTCATAGATGCATCTCCCCAACAATGAAGAGAGAGGTGGGGAAGATGAACCCAAAATGGAACAACATTTGGGACGTCAAGCTCTGGATCGAAATACAGGGTCTGTCTGTTTAAATATAGACCTCTGGTATCCATGAAGTAGGGACCATTTTTGAATATTAAATCTTTGTCTTCTTTGGATTCAAAATAGAAGGTGAACTGCCCAACTCATTTTTGCACAGTTTTAGGAGAAGGCCAGAGGCTAGTGAACTGCCCAACCAGGTCCTTCGCAGGTAGAGAGAGAGCAACCCTACGAGGCAGAGGAAGAACAATTTCTGGGATATCCATGAATTTTTTAACAAATTTTGAGATAGCAGGACGGTCCCGAGGGGGGCCAAGGGAGGAGACGAGGCTAGCAAAAGTAGAGGCAGCCTCATCGGGGGGGGGGGGACAGTAGAGGAGCGAGCCCCCTCTGGATCAGACTGTGGAGGGGCCATGAGGAAAATCGACAGGGAGAGAGGGAGACCACAACTCCAGCAAAGCGTAGCGCAGGCAGCTAGGTCAAGGAAAAAACCCTAAGGATTAGATAAGATGACATTACAACTTGAAACATAAGTTATTTTTCTTTTCCTTGAAATGATCTCCATCATTGATCTCATGGGCTGAGATCTAATCGCAGCCCTTGATCAATAGCGTTAGGGTTCTCCTACCTAATGAGAGAGAAAAAGGGAGAAAAGGTAAGAGAAGCTCATTCATTCTTCACATCAGCATTTAGAGAAGAGAGGGAGCAAGGAGAAGGAGGAGGCAGGGATTGCAAAGCATTGCTTCAGGAGGGAAATCGAACAGCTAGAAGATACTCAGCTCAAGCCCGAGTTTTGTGCTTGGAGACCATAATTTGTAGAACTTAGCAGTGTTGTAACTAAGATTTTTTCCAGCGTGATTCTCAAAGTTTTGAGGCAGAGATTCTGTGAGATCTTCAAAGAGGTTTCAGAGGTTAGATTGTTGGACTGAGGGTATAATTGTTAGTGCTGTAGAAATCTGTCAGATAGGCCTGAAATAATAGGAGGCAGCACAGATTTCAGGAGGGCCTTCTATCAGACTTGTGGCATGTTTTTACAGGAGAGATTCCTTGTCTGACTACACCAAAAATTAATGCAGAGATTGCTGGTGTGTAAAATCACTTTCTGAGCTGAGTTTGTCATCAGAGAAATGCATTTCTAGGCAGGAAAAGTACTGAAGAGTGGCCCAAGTTTCAAGGCAGGTGTTCAGGACTTTGACACAAATTCCAAGGAAGCTGGAACGACATTCAAGGGGAGATAAGTAGCTTAATGTGTTAACTGCTGTGTAAATTTCTCAGAAAATTAGAAACAATAAATTCATCCTTATCACTGGTTTTCCCCACTCTGGGGTTTTTCCAAGGTCACTGTTTGACCAAAAATCACTGTAAAAAGTGTGAAATTCTGGGTGTTTGTCAATTTATTTTTTTATCAGCTGGAAATATGAATGATGTAGAGTAGTCCTAAATGTTTCAAAAGAATTTAAAAGTTTACATCTCAACTAATTACTTTGTGGCTATGTGCATTAAACATTGTGCTCAAACCTTAAACTAGGAGGGCTACAGAACTCAGAAAATTTCCACACTCATGCCCAGTTCTCCTTGAAGATTTGTTATGGCTACTGGGACTGATATATGATACAATACATATTGTCTAATCTGAAGGACCATGCAAGCACATTATAGTAATGAATTAAACAAGTATCAGGCCTTGGAATGCAGATCTATAGAGTAGTCCTAAATGTTTCAAAAGAATTTAAAAATTTACATCTCAACTAATTACTTTGTGGCTATGTGCATTAAACATTATGCTAAAACCTTAAAACTAGGAGGGCTACAGAACTCAGAAAATTTCCACACTCATGCCCAGTTCTCCTTGAAGATTTGTTATGGCTACTGGGACTGATATATGATACAATACATATTGTCTAATCTGAAGGACTATGCAAGCACATTATAGTAATGAATTAAACAAGTATGAGGCCTTGGAATGCAGATCTATATAGAGACCAACAAAGCTATGAGTCTGCCGTTTAATGCTTGAAATAAAAGGTATGTATCATCACTCAATCTATCTACAGTGATCAAAGGTTTTACTTTGGCATCATTCTTGTAAACCTCAATTAGAGGAAATGATCACCAAAATAATCTTTGACAATAAATATGCTTGGCTGAAAGAACTTATATCAGAGTTGTTTGCATAAGAAGCTAAATAGGACTGTATTTTAGTCAGATCATAAGAAAGATCTGATCTGCTGTCATCTTTGAAGAATCCATTAAGGGAAGTTATGAAACTAAAAGAAAATATTGTTAGATAAGCTGTAGCATGAAAGTCATCTTGATATTTCAAGAAGCAATGACAGTATCACAAATCGGATTGTTGCTCAAAGCAATTCAAAGCTCATAAGGGAAATATATGATCCATACACAGTTTTGAACGTTTGAAGTGTTACATAACAAACCTGTGTTGCAATATATTTCAGAATGTGCTCAGAAGCAGGATGTTGAAGCTACAAGCTTGAAAAGTTTTAATGCCATTTGTTGTCATGAACCTTGCATTGTTAAGTAAAAGGCCCTGGAAAAATGCATTGCATGTGTTGATGATAAGATATGACTAATATTGTAAATATGAGATATGGATGACCAGTCCTAGAATCTATTCTTTAAGCAGTCAAAATTTGAAATGAGGAAAAGGATCACTGTTATGAAGGAAGCTCACTTGGCTATTACCTTTACTTATAACAAGCTTACAGTGAAAAGGAGGCCAAGTCCCTCTTTAAGTTTGAGAACCAAAATCCTCTTGAGAAAAATGATTCATGTGCAGAACTTGATGGGTCCTTATTATTACTATTATGATGAAGTATAGGCTACTTTGGTTGAAAGGATCAAGATCAATGTTTAGTTGAGAATACATGGTTGCTAGAATATCACTGCTAGTAATGCTAAAGCAGTATCTGATGGGTCTGTCATATTTCTCTCTCGATGAAGACATCTCATTGGAAGATCCTTGATCTTGAAACATTTTCTTGGCCTGATATTGTTGATTGTTTGCTGAGGGATTGGGACTATGGTTTTTAGACATTTCAATATGAAAAGGAAAATTTGCACTCGACGAAGTCAATCAGACTTGCATAAGGTATAAAATGGATTTTTGAAAATCTAGGGTTTAGAAGACTGAAAGTCTTGGATGTGAAAACCCTAGGATTTGTGGATAAAGCCCTAGAGATGGACCTATATTAATGTTTTCGCTGAAAGAAGAAACCCTAGCTCATGTAAGGAAGGAATGACATCTTACTGATGATGAAGACGAGGTTGATAAGTTTGCAAGATGTATGCAAGAAGGCTAAGATCAAGAGGGAGCTGACATTTTCAGAAAATCCTCAAAAGATAAGTAACCTATATCTCTCTTCTTTGATTATTATTGTTATTGTTTTCACTATTAATTAGTTTCTTGTCTTTATACCCTTCATTTGGTTATACTTGTTCTTCTATAACCTCCTAGTGAGAATTGCAGGTACATAGCAAAGGTTACTAAGAATTTGGCAGCAAAGGGAAGTGGTGGTAGATGAAAGCAAAGCTGTGACAAGAGGACTCTCCCCGGATCAGTGATTTCTGTTGAGAGATCCCTGAGCTCAGAGGGAGAAAACATATCAGCAAGATTGAAGAATGCCTTGATGAATAAATCTATGCCAAAAAGAAGTCAGTGGTGACTTCCAAGATGAAGTATGCATTAGATGGCAACTTAAGAAAAGTACAAAGCGAAGGATTACCTCAGTAAGAGGGAGAAGACTATGAAGTCAGGTACACTTTTGTTAAAAATTATTAATCTTTATGATTTCTATTGAAATTTACATCAGATGGATGTAGAGACCATCTTTTCTCGATGAAAAATGAAGTGTACGTAAGAGCTATGTCAAGCTTTTGAGGTACCTGAAGAAGTCTTCTACTTACAAGCAGAAGAAGGCTTTGTACAGACTCCTCAAACTTGATACACTTGGATTGATGAATCAAAGTTGTTCCTATATGATTTGTTTTTAACGAAAGCAAAAGGACTCGTGATAGGAGCAGCATTGGCAGAAAAATTTGCTTCCGTATTAGAGGGAGTAGTCAGGTTTCCTCAGGAAATCTTGTTCTAGCTTTAGAGGGAGTTGATATCTAAGTTCGAGTTGATTCATACCTCCTTGAAGCATAATTTTGGAGATCTTCTCATAGATTTTTGGGGATAATGGACTGTCAGACTAGACAACTGATATTATTATAATATTATATATATATATATATATATAATATATTATATATTATAATATAACAATAACTAGAAAGCTGCAGTGGTAGAGGGAGCAACCAAGATTACCACAAGAAGATATTTTTTTGTGTCAAAAGAAGTTCCTAGTTAGGGTGATAGGAAAGCAACTGTTTTGATAGATCCAGTGAAGGAAGCAAATCAGGTTGAGCTAAGGTACGTGTTGAAATACTGACATGGTATAGTTGGTGGTCAGGGAACAGTTGGTTATGGTTTGAGATATGACTCAAACAGTGAAGTACAACTGCAATGATACACAAATTCAGATTGGGCATAGTGCAGAAGACGAAAATAGTTCATCAGGATATTGCTTCAGTTTGGATTCTGTTATGATTTCTTGGATGAGCAGGAAGCAGACATTTGTTGCACTCAATATTGCAGAGGCTGAATATATTGCAGCTTGGTTGGAAAGTTGAGAAGCAATATTGTTTGATCATGGTGACAGGTCAAAGCACATTGAAATCTAGTACCAAGACACGATAGAAAAGGAAGTAGTGTGTTTCCCGCACTATTCTATAGTCAAGCAGATTGCTGACAAAGCCTCTGTCCCAAGATGAAGTCTGTATACTTCAAGGACAAGCTTGAAGTGATTGAGCATGTCTCTCTCAACAAGCCAAAGTGATGAAATTGCAGCATCAAGGACAAACATTATCCCTATGTCAAGTATGTTGACCGAAATTAGGGAGAATGGTCCGACAGAGGACTGTCATTCTTCCTGTGTCAATTATGTTGACTGGAATTAGGAAGAATGGTTCTAGAGGCCCAAAAACTTAGTTGAGTGGGTGCCTTTCAGCATCAAGCTCAGAACTCTCTAGATAGGTTGAGTGAGTTCATTTAGCTTCAGGCTTGAAATTACTCATGTAGAGTGTGGCCTTTGGAGATTCACCATGTGTCAAAGATATTGATCGGAATGATAGTGAACCAAGACTAATCTATATACCATGTGCCAAAGGTACTTGAATTATGGTGACTAGTTGATGCTAATGATGTAACATGTGTCAGGCGTACTGACTAGGATTATGTTGCACAATAAGTCAGAAGTCCCGACCGGAATTATGGTAACTAGTTGATGTTGTTGATTTACCATGAGTTAGAGTTGCTGACCAGGATTATGGTAATTGGATGATGCTGATGATGAATTGTTGTAACATTTTCTTAGACAAATTTGTCAACAAGGGAACATCTAGATAGTCATTATGAATACCCCCTAGCTAAGAGGGAGTGTTGAATTTTGTAGCCATGGTCAGTCTTCATAAATAATATTTTTAGCCCTTGATGCTTATGTAATGATAGATATAAAGCGTGTTCTTCATGCTATTGTCAAACGAGAAATTTTAAGGCATGTTCTTCATGTCCTTTTCAAAAGAGAAAATTTGAATTTTTGGCTCCAAACAAGCTGAGTCAGCCCTCCTAGTCAAATCGGCCCAGTCAAAGAGGCACCCATTTGGCCAGCCAGTCTTCCATATATATGAGGCATTTGAGCTCCTTCTCAAGCAAGAAAAATTAGATCATGTGAGGCAGAAATAAAGGGGTGAATCTGAGGTAAAAGACACGGCAAATCTGAGGCTTGTTGAAGGATGAATCTGATGCTTCAAGTGCAGGACCGAATATCTGAGGTAGCAGCATATCTAAATCCCTGTGGAAGGGCTGAATCTCTGAGGACCAAAATTCTGTGGAAGGCAGCAGGAACGAACTTCTCTAGGCATAGTATGAGGCCAAAATTCGGCCGTAGCAGACCTAACCAGACCGACTTCAGTGGGGACTTGACTAGGAGGCAGTTGGGCCAGGTATGACCAAGCCTTCTTTGCTGGTCAGTTTGACCTTGTGATTGACTAGAAGATCTAGGTGTGTATCTTGTTGAATGAAGAAGTTTTCCAAGGGGAAGTTTGCTGGGTTTTCCCCCTTGTGGGTTTTTCCTGGGGTAAATGTTTGTGCTCTTGTTTGGCTCTCTTTATGATCCTACTGGCATTTTGTTTCTAATGTTGAGACCTTTTGGTCCCAAAGGTCCATACAACTGGAGTTCTGCACTTGAATATTTGGTGGCATTTTGAAATAGGTTGTGCTAAATTGTTAAGTGTTCGGAAATAGATAGATTCGGATATTAATCAAATGGATTATCATCATTCTAAGGTGAGTAAAAGGTGGTCCCTTAACTAGAATGCATAGGAAATAACCAGGCAAGCAGATGTGATAGCTTTAAATATAATGGCTAATATGTTTTGTCAGTCATACAAATGATCTCAATGTTGCTAAAATGCTGTGAATGCAACAATCAAAGTTATCTAGAATCTAGATGGAATGCTGTGATCGCAACACTCAAAGTCATCTAGATGGTGGATAGGTTTACAATATTTATGGCTCTACTTGAATGATGATTACGAAATTTGGTAGATTTTAATGGATTCTATTTTCTGATTACCATTTGCTTCATTTGTGCAGGCTAAACATCTGCAGGCCCACTCCATATTACTTATCTACACAATGCTAACTGTGACATTCCACCCGTGGGCTGATGAAAGGTCTTGATAATGTGCCAACAAGGAGATAATTCGTTGGGCATTGTTCCTCTTGGCAATCTTGTCTGTATATATATTTGAGATGGAAGAAGTCAGTGCATCAATTGTGGCACATCAATATTGTTTATATAGAACTGTTTATTGGCCTTGTACAGCATCTGATATTTTTACTGAAACACTATAGGAGATGTTCTTATAGGATTGTATCTATTGAAGCTTCCCTATGTTATGTAAGTAGGTTTGTTCAAGATTTTATGCATTTCGATTTCGTTCAATCTCTTTTATAAGAAATACTTATGGACACTGTCTTGACGAGTTATGTGAATCTTATCGTTTCTAGATCGATCTCCAAATGATATGGTATGGTTTCTGTCCAGTCCTCGTCCTCCTTGACCTTCTGGTTTGGTGGAAGTTACTCTGGTTAGTAATTTTTTTGTAAAAAAAATGTCAGTAGAAAATATATTGCAAGACTGGATGTTATTATAGTTTGAACATAATTGCAAGTCATTAGTTTCAAATATTCTTGCAAACTTAGAAATGAAAATTAACAGCCTTGCAACGATATGTTTGGTTTCACCTCAATCATTCTTCTCCCTTCTGAACAATATTTAAGGCAACATTTCTGGTTTGAGTCATCTGTTTGATTTCCTATGTTTTAAGGCTCTACATGTTTTATTTTGATAAAAACAGGTTTGTCTGTTTGCCAAGCCATTTTAAGTGTTTAGTGGTAGCACATTCGTCTATTTTCCAAACCATTTTAAATTTATAGTGGTATTTTTGCAAGTATTTGTTGATATTCTACTGAAGCTCTGCTGGACAGACATAAAGATTGTATTACTTGTTCCTGTATATTGCGTTTTTGAGCAGTAACCTTTTTTCAAAATGCCATTTTCTGAAGCCCAGTATCAATGTGTGTAAGGACAAGTCTCCTCTCTTTGTCTGTATTATTTTTAGTAAAGTTTTCCCAAATTTGTTAATCCATGCTAATCTCCAGATATAAGCTCTGCATCTGTTTAATCCATGCTGATCTTCAGATATATGCTCTGCATCTGTCAAGGGACATGTTATGCCAACCATGGTTGTTTTAGCCCCACACAAACACCTTGGATTACTCATATGAAATCAAAGTTGAAGAAAAAAGTATTCACATCCTCAAGATTACGTCTCCCTCTGTCTTCAAGTCCAATTCTCTTCGCAACAAGATGCCACAATTCTCTTCTGTTAATGATCATCCCCGTTTACTCTCCAGCGATGTATGGGGATCATCATCTTCTAAAAAGACTTCAAGTCACCTATAGTCACAAGCAATTGATTCATGAGGAATCCAGCTCATATATAGGGCGAGGTCATTGGGCTAGTTTGAAATTTTGTTGCTGTTTGCCCCACCTCAACACTTTTGATTTTACTCGTGAATTCATGAAATTTTTCTGGAGATGCACACAAATTAAATGAACAACCTTTTCTTTTCAAATCCCCACTATTAATAAATTTTCGAAGACTCATGAGTTTTGGCCAGGTAGGAGGTTACGTTCTATTGTGCATGGTTTGGCTATAATTCAAATCTCAAAGAGAGTACCATGGATATTTCGTTTTTAATATAATCTAATTTCAAACAAATTTGATCTAAACATGCTGTCACTGTATATAATATCGCCGATTTTCGCAAATATCGCGATATTTTCGGGAAGATGAAATATCGTTGATAAAATATCGCGATATTTTCTCTCCCCGAAAATAGCACAATATTTTGGGAAAATATCGCACTACGACCCAAAATATCGCCAGGCGGGTTAAAAAACGCAGTGCCACAGCTAAAAAAGGCGAATTTCGTTTTCGTTTTTTATTATTATTATTGTTTTTGTCTTTTTTGTTTCTGATTGTTGGAGAAGGAAGGGGAGAGCATTGTGCTTGCTGTCAAGGGGGAATCGGTGGTTGAATAGCTATTATCGCCACCAACAACAAATTTTTTGTTGATCAAAGATTGAAGAACAGTGAGACAATCTTCATTTCTTCCATTAACAGGTCTGTTCTAAAAAACCCCTATGTTAATGTTTTTTTTTTATAGATTTAGGGTTATTCTTGCTTGCCTCTTTGCCTACAAACATTTTGCTTGTTTGTTTGTTTATCCATTGGCTATGATTTTCATGCCCATGAGCCAATGCCAAGGTTTTCTCCATATTTGGACAATAACGTCCAATTTTTTTAACTTTCAAATGCACCCTCTTATTGTCATTTTCATTGAATTCACATTGCAAATAATGTAGAAAAATTTTTATTTTGTAAAATGAGGTGGTTATTACTTATTAATTCCAATTATTTTTTTTGGTACCCTAGGTTTGAGTTAGCTCACTACAAAATTCAAATATGCCAAAAGCCTTGGACCCATTTTGGGAGTATGGGGAGCCTAATGGTGGGATAAATCAAGCATATCTATCATGCAAATTGTGTGGGACCAGGATGACAGAAGGGGTTACGCAATTGAAATACCATCTGGCTAGACTCATTGGATATGATGTTGGGATTTGTACGGTTTCTAGTCTGAAGCTTGACAAATGCATAACAGAAAGAAGGAAGAGGCAGAAAGAAACAAGGCTGAATGTGTAGGTAGATCTTTCGGGATATCTTCTTCTGATTTTGAGGTTGAGAGTAGTGGGAGGGGCTCTACAACATCCCCTGCTACTGCTAGTGCGAAGTCATCATTTTTTGTTCCACACACTGGACATGGAGCACAACCTGGCATAAAATAAATTATTAAAATAAAGGAGAAGCAAGAAGCATATAGAGTCATGGGGAGGTGTCTTTTCTGAAGCGACTTACCTCTCAACATCACCAAAACCAATCCATTTTGGCAGCCAATGTGTGATGCTATTGCTGTTGTGGGCCCAGGGTACAAAAGTGTTGCATATGAGGAGTTGCGGGGGCCAATTCTTCAAGCAAGAAAGTAGGACATCAACTCTAGATTGGCGGAGTTGAAAAAACATGGGAAGTTTCTGGATGCACCGTGATGTCTTATGGTTGAATAGATAGAAAGGGTAGAACCCTTCTAAATATCTTGATACATTGTTCTAAAGGTACCATGTTTATTAAATCAGTGGATGCATCAGCACATATCAAAGATGCAACAACGATATGCTAGTTGTTAGATGGGTTCATTTGGGAGGTTGGTGTGCAGAATGTGGTGCAAGTCATAACAGACAATGCAACTAATTATGTGTCTGCTGACAAGATACTTTTGGAGAGGCATCACACATTGTTCTGGACTCTAGGTGCAACACATTGTATCGATTTGTTGCTTGAGGATATGGGGAAATTCTCCTTCATTAAGGAGGTGGTTGATATGGCTAGGAGTGTCTCCAAGTTTATTTATAACCATGCTTTTGTTCTTAGCCTCATGAGGAGGTTCACTAGAAACAAGGAGTTGCAGTGTCTTGCAATCACATATTTTGGCACAAACTTTATTACTCTTCAGTCTTTGCTTCGATGCCAGTTCGATTTAAAGCAAATGTTTCTTTATCATGAGTGACGTGATTGTAGATACAACATGAGATAGGACGGGAGATCCATTGCAAAAATGGTGTACTCTGACACGTTTTGGTAGGGAGTAGAAGAAGCATGCTCAGTTAGTGAACCTATAGTAAAGGTTCTAAGATTGGTAGATGGGGAGAAGTCTGTGATGGCTTATTTGTATGATTCCATGGATAGGGCTAGGAGGCCATTCATTCTATTATGCAGACAAGGGTTCTGCTGGGCTTGATAGGCATATGATGTTATGGGATGTGACTGATAGTTGATGGACATGGATGTTTCATTGACCCATTCATGTAGCATGACTCTTTCTCAACCCCACATTTTCATACAAATTCGACTTTGATTTTGATGGCGAGGTGATGGAAGGGCTCCATTCCTGTGTTCATAGGATGGTACCTGATCATGAGCTTCGTAGCAAAATCAATCGCGAAATACAATTTTATCAAGATTGTGTTGGCCTATTTGGCTTTGATGGTGTTATTAGGGAAAGGGCCCTCTTCATGCCACGTAAGTGACAAGTCATCACTCATTAGAAATTAGAATTTTCAATTTAGAATTTCTTTATAATTCTAGATTTTTAAAATTCAATTATGTAATTTTTATTTGAAAGTTAAATTATGTTTTAAGTTTTTGAATTTTTTATTTCTTTATTTTGTTGTAGATATTTGGTGGCGAAACTATGGTGAAGGGCACCAAATTTGCAGAAATTGGCCATAAGAATATTGAGTCAAACATGTAGCTCTTCACGGTGTGAGCGCAATTGGTGTATTTGAGAAAACACACGCAAAAAAATGCAACAGGTATAACTTTGAGCTCCAACCTTCAGTTAAGCAATTACACTTATTGTAATTTTTAATTTTTAATTTATGACCTTCAAGTGTCAAGAGTCAAGACTCATTAGTTTTTTGACACTCTTACAAGTTGGAGTTCGCACGCCTCAATAATTTAGTGTATGTTCATTACAATATTCGACTTCGAGTGAAGCAAATAGAAGCACCAATGGATCCAAATGCCATTTCCTTAGACAATATTGATGTATTGTCTCAGTGGAGGGTGGAGTCTGAGGAGCCCATCTTGGAGGAGTCACCTTCATGGTTAGAGCCAGATGATCCATTAGAACATGGGCAACAAGAGGAGGACTCAGAGGAGGAGCAACATGAGGAGCAGCAGTAAGAGGCAGAGGAAGAAGAGGAGGAGACTGTGGGAGCATCAACGTCAACACCATCTTCTATAGATATAGGAGAGCACAACTCCATACCTAGCACTCATTATTTGACATTAGGTGCAGGGCAGGGCCCCAGGGCCTTTTACTACTAGGGGCATGCCTGGCAAACAACCCATCATGTTTTCCCGTAAAAGAGGGAGAGGGCACCGATTTCAGATAGATAGCTACTAGTTTTATTTGTTTTGCTACATATAAGTCATGATGATGAGATACTTTTTATAAATGTGATGTTATTTTGTATTGGTTCTCCACATTTGAGTGCTTGATTGGACAATTATTAGGGATCAACAGGATTTGGTATCGCCTTTGATGTATCATTTCTATTTGACATCATATATATCAGTGCTTCCTCATATTTATGTGCCAATGTGTTTATTTCATGTTGTTACTATTTTATATGTTTAAAAATATGAAAAAATGAATATATTATGCATTTTTATGTTTGTCGATATTTTGTCGATACCGATATTATCAACATTGCATGTTGTACCCTCCACGCTGCTCTCCCCTTGTGCGTGTGACGAAAATTACATCTTAAAGGCTTCTTGCACTTCATTATAGGTAAAATAGATGTAATGAACTAGTGGAAAACCCTGGTATTTGCTTTATATATGTCTTTGGCAAGACACTTGGTTATAATTTTTTTTCATAGTGATGAAAACAATTTATGGGGTTTGTTGTTTTCAAGTTTTTTTTAATGTGGTTATTGATTCTCTGGTTTGTGGGTTATGAGTGCACAGAGTCGGTTCATCCTACCCGGGTTGTGTAGCAACTTGGCTTGTGGCCTTTAACACAACATTCTTACATGCTTCACCCTCTTGAAGAGTTCAACCTGGTTATTCCAACTAGGCTTCTTTGATTTGGTCAAAGTTTCTTTTAGCTGCCAACACTAGGTGTTGTGGAATTTCTTGCGAATTCGATCCCACCACAATTTTGACAGAGAACCCAAGCCTAGACTCCAAAACGTTGTCTCACGCACTTCTGTAAAACATAGTTTAGAGAACCCCAGTAATTTCTTCAACTAGGTTTTTTCTCGGAAAAATGCTCATGAGTCACATTATAGACCACATTTTGCACAAAACCCAGATCGCAAAATCTTTGAATTCATTTTCATTTGCCCAGAAACTGAGCTGTAAGTTCAGTGACAGTTTCTTTGGTAGAGCAATATCCAAGCTTACGAGATTTCCCAATCCTTCACAGGATTTATCTAAGTTTTAAAGACTTTTACATAAATTAGAATCTCTGATTCTATCCAATTTCAAATCTCAATTGAAATTGGAACTTTCTTATAGGAGTTCTACCCAACTCTGTACTAACAAATTAACACTTTGTTAGTCTTCTTACAGTTCACAAATTTGACTGTCTTCTACCAGGATTCATTAACTTATATTCACCAAGATTTCAATGCATTCATTCCAACATACATAAAGCCAACACACAATGATATGTTCACATAACCAAACTACGAGATTCATATACACAGGGATTCTATGTCACAAAGATCCCGAATTTAATTATGCCTTATGGATCCATCATTACATGGCATCTCTAGGTGTCTGGGCGGTTCTATTCGTCATTCAATAGCTGTCCTTTTCCAATGCCTGAAGGCTACAATTTATATTGGGAAAATACATTGTCATCATTCAATAGCCTGCCCTTTTTCAATGCCCGAAGGTTACAATTTATATTGGGAAAATACATTGTTATCATTCAATAGCCTGCTCTTTTTCAATGCCCGAAGGTTACAATTTATATTGGGAAAATACATTGTCATGGATTACTTCGGATCCTTGATTTTCTTCATAAAGCTCTCAACATAACCCCTAGATCCCTTGAGGATATGATTTTTCCTCATGCTTTTAAATAGCAAATTAACAATTACATTGCCTTTTGACAGTTTTTGCTGATTTTTCGGAGGTGGGTCAATGTTTCCGCATCAGATTCCTAAGGTACAAAAATTTATGACCCCCTGGTCAGAAAGCTTCCACATGATTTCTTTTAGAAGTCGTTTTTGCTGATTTTTCGTAGGTGGGTCTTTGTTTCCACATCAAATTCCTAAGGTACAAAAATTTATGACCACCTGGTCATATGCTTTCTGGGCTTCTCGTAACAGCTTCAACTCATCCGCTGCAACACACCTTTGCAGTGACAAGTCTCCACCTTGCTACACAATGCATCACCAAACTTTTTCCTAAGTTTGGGCTTTTAGCATCTCCTTGGGTCTTTCCTCTAGAACTATTTGAGCACTCCTTCCTCTAGGCTACTGCAAATCTTCTCACTTTGCTTAGGTATCACCTGCACAGAGAAAACAAATCTCTTACCAGATCTTCAATCAACTTGTACTTTCTTCTACTGCTTCTCCTCCACACTACACACAGGGATATTTTGCGCTTTGATACCACTTGACGAAAATGATTTATGGGGTCTTTCATTTTCAAGTTCTTTTAATGTGGCTATCGATCCTTGGACCTATGGGGTATGAGCGCACAAACGGTTCATCCTACCCCCTGTGCAACAACTTGGCTTGTGGCCTTCAGCACAATGTTCTTACTTCGCCCTCTTAAGAGCTCAATCCGTTATTCTAACTAGGCTTTTTGGTTTCCTTATAGTTTCTCTCAGCTACCAACGCTGGGTGTTGTCGAATCTCTTGCCAAATAGATCTCACCACAATTTTGACAGAGAACCCCAAGCCTAGACTCAAAGGCGCTGTTTCATTTTTGTAAAAGATAGTTGAGAGAACTCCATGAATCTCATCAGCTAGGTTTTTTTCTCGGAAAAAGTGCTCACGAGTCACACATAATAGACCACATTTTGTACAAAACCCAGATTGTGGAATCCTCGAGTTCGTTCTCATTTGCCTAGAATCTGCGTCGCAAGGTCAGTGGCGGTTTCTTTGGCAGAGCAATATCCAAGTTCATGAGATTTCCCAATCCTTCATAGGATTTATCTAAGTTTTAAAGACTTCTACAGAAGTTAGAGCCTCTTGCCGAGATTCTACACAATTTCAAACGTCAATCGAAACTGTAACTTTCCTACAGGAGTTCTACTCAACTCTGTACTAAAAAATTATTGCTTTGTTAGTCTTCTTACAGTGCACAAATTCGACTATCTACCAGGATTCAATAACTTATATTCACCGCATTTTAATGCATTCATTTCAGCATACACAACCAACACACAATGATATGGTCACATTAATAAATTGTGAGATTCATATATGCAGGAATTCTATATCACAGGGATCCCAAATTTTATTAAGCCTTATGGATCCATCATTACATGGCATCTCTAGGTGACCTGGATGGCCTTGTTCATCATTCAATAGTTGCCCTTTTTCAACACCTGAAGACTATAATTTATATTGGGAAGTACATTGTCATGGATCATTTTCTCCATAAAGCTCTCAACATAATCCCTATGATATCTCACAGATATGATTTTTTCCATCCTTTTAAATAGCAAATTAACAATTCATGTTGCCTTTTGACAGCTGCCTTCCACGTGATTTCTCATAGAAGTCATTTTCACTGATTTTTCGAATGTTGGTTGATGCTCTGCATCACATAGTTAAAGCCAATAAGCTTTATCTAAATCTAACTTTGTTTAGACCTTGTTATCAAAGTTTATGCCAAAATTTGTGATGGACGTTTATTAATGGAATAAAGTTATTTGTGATTGATGTTTATTAATGGAGTAAAGTTATGTGAGAATTGCGAGCCCTCAATGTTTTTTATTTTTATTTTTGAAAGTTTACATTAAGAAAAATATATATATATATATAATATATTATATATATATATATATATATATATAATATAAACACCCCTCTTACAACTACCGTGGTTAATAAACACTTCTCATACATTTTTTTGGTACTTGCAATATAACATTGTAAGGAAGCTGAAGATGTATAGATGTTGCGGTTGTGAATTCAATAGGACAATGATTATGATTAATTCTCTTTATTTGATAACTACTTGTGATTCCTTTTACTTATTAGTTTTGTTTCTTATTATTATATGTGTGAAACATCAAACCACCAAAAATAAGAAGAACAATGACACAATATACAGGTTGCAAGCTAGGGCCAAAACCTCTCGTCTTGAGAGGAAAACCCTTGAATCTCTTCTTTTCCTTATAGATTCTTCAATTGACTAATTCCATGACCTTAAGATTGAGACCAATACCCTCCAAGGCCATGACCAACCTCTTTGGATGGTGTGCCAACTTTGATTTAGTCAAACCCAGTGAAATCTCTTCTAGTAACACTTTTTCGACCTCTTGCTACAAGATTTTCGACCTCCTACTGCAGATCTGAAATTCCAGCCTCCCAACAACTTCTGTTGCCACATGTGGGAACTTCGATCTTCTTCTAGAGCCCTCTAACTTTCGCTTGCCTTTCCCCGACTTTTGGAGCTTGAGAGTGACCCTTGGTGACCTTCGCTTGAGCTCTTTGCCACCTTATCTCCACGATCGAACTTGAAGATGGATGCCCTAGGTCTGTTGTAGAAACCCTAGTCCTCTTTAGCACGTGAGAGAGAAAGATAGCCCAAACATAAATCTCCTTCATCCTTCTTCTTCTTCACGGCCTCTAACATTTCACCATTGGATGCATGCTCTTCACATTCCTCTAAGCTAGTTCAGAGTAGCTTCTCATCGACTTTGGGTAGAGACAGATCACCATATTTATAGACTAGACAAAATTGGCTAGGTATGTCATTTATAGGAAGTAGAGGCCGAGGTGCACTTCATTTTGGGATGCCCTACCTACTACGAGATTAAAGGAAGGTTCCATTGCTTGTTTAGAGACTCTCAGACCCTCGCAGACTTTTTCAGATATCCCGATCAGAGATGTCTGGCCCTATATATGCAGGAGGCTCTAAGGTTCTGAGCGCATATTCTTCAGCCTCCCATTAGACCCGACCCCACACAGAGGATCACGACATTTTTCAAGGTACTACCTTCAGACAAGGGCATAAAGAGAATGATTGATACCGTTTCATATCCAGATTCTAGATCCGTGGGACCTCACACTACCACACGAGACCTTAGTAGCGAAATCGTCTCATATCCGCCCCTAGGAGACGGGCTAGGTCCTCCAAACCTTAACAGCCCGCAAACTCCCTCAGACAATGAGTTAGTGGACAGTCTAAACCTCCCACTGCCCCTTCATAAGGCCAACAAACTTTGTGGATTTTTTTCCAGTGTTCTTCAACCAGCCTCAGATGTTAGGAGAGATGGGTTTGATCCTTAGACTCATTAGCCCCTAGATCTTCTCCACTAGGGCATTCCATACATTGTATCTCTTATGTTCTTGCATTGTACCTTTTATATTCATACATTGTATTTTTTTTATAGGAGACCGTTTTGTTGAAGTTTCTAAGTTTACTTAGTTTGGAAACCCTTCATGCACTTTTTTTATGATTTATTCCTACCTGCTTGTTATTTTTCTTTAACAAGTTATTTACAAAGTAAATACTGAAAATAAACACCAGTGCATGTTCAACATATTATAGATCACCATCTAAAAGAAACAAGAACAAACACACCACATAACACCATTATTTTTGGACCAATGTCCGCGGAAAAACCCAATGCGGGAAAACTGGTGCATTGATCTGAGGGTTTTCTTATTAAGCAATATCAGAGTACAATCTAGGTGTCGAAACTGGCCTACCCAACAGATAATTTCCTTAGCAGCTATACCTCATAGTTTGAGAGAAATCTCTTGGCTAAAACCTCGGA
Organism: Pinus taeda; assembly: GCA_000404065.3. NCBI lineage: Eukaryota > Viridiplantae > Streptophyta > Pinopsida > Pinales > Pinaceae > Pinus > Pinus taeda. The sequence continues at coordinate 247,337 of APFE030446330.1, forward strand.
AAATCCTTCTAGCAGCTCTTCAACACAAAACTGCTCTTGCAACCCCAACGTCTGCCCAATCTACACTGCATCAGCCCCTCTCTGTCTCACGCTAGCCCTGCATTAGCTCTGGGAGCCTCTGCGTTGGCTACATTGGCCCCTCTGGTGCTCTGCGCAACACTTGGCTGCATCTGCATGGCCCTGAGTGAGCCCTTACTGGCTCTGCATCACTCTCTTTGGTTGTTGTGCTACTCTCTCGACACAATCTCCGCCTTCTCTGTTTCTCTATACTCAATGCCCCTCAGCTGCTCTCTCAATCACTAATTCTATCTCTCCTAGCAAACCCCGCTCTAGAGAATATAATGACTGATCACTCTGGTGTGCTCTCCAAGTGACCCTCAAGCCTCCTCTTATACTTTTCCTATTGACATCTCAACGACTGAGATTAAGTCCCTAATTAACAACAAATCAGATCTGGGTTGATCCATGTTTTTTGGCTACTTTAACACAAATTCATATTAATACACATTAATATTTTATTTTCCTTAAGTTTAGACTTAGGGACTCCATTAAAAATATTAATTATTTTAATATCTCTTGATCTGTTTAGAATTTTCCCAAACCCTTTCTTGGTATGGTAGATCCCATGTGCCCCAACCTCTCCACCAAATTTCGTGGCTAGAGCACATCCAATGCTACCCCAAATCAACACTCCCTCTTAGCGAGGATTGTGCTCTAGCAATTCTCCTAAGTATTACTCTGATCAGCCGGCATCAGTACCTGTGTTAATGCGGCCTTCTTGCCCAACATCCTCTACATTGCTGCATCCTGTATTGCTGCCCATGGTTTTTCCACTGCCACTGTTGCATCTGTATGAAAACTCCCTCTGCATCCGTGCTGCCGCTGGTCCTTTCTCCTAGCACTGCATCTGCACTGCACCTCCTCTCATCATGCTGCATTGTGCTGACAATTGTTGCACTGCAACTCAGTTACTGAGAAATAAGTAACTGATCTCCCAACTGACCTCCCTTTTGGGCTAGAGACACCCACTATGCTGAAGCTCCCTTTGCCATTGACAATTGCTTCGTCTCTGACCTCTATGCTACTGCAACAACTCCCTACATCTCGCACTGTTGCACACCTCTTTGTGCCTTCCTGCACTGGTGCAACACTCTTGTGCCTCTCGCACTGTTGTAGCCTGCGAGCTCTACGTTGTCTCGGGCCTCCTGCACTGAATCTCTCTCTGTCGCAACAACTCCCTGCATCTCACACTGTTGCACACCTCTTTGTGCCTTCCTGCACTGGTGCAACACTCCTGTGCCTCTCGCACTGTTGTAGCCTGCTAGCTCTCCGCTGTCTCGGGACTCCTGCACTGAATCTCTCTCTGTCACTCCATCCACATCCATCTCTACCCACTCAGCCAATCCTGCTACTCCTTGTCGGGGCTCTCGTAGCAAGGTCTCATCCAAGAGGCTGGGTACCTCGAGGATCCTACCCCTCATCGCCTATAGTCCATCTAATTACAACTTGATGTCTCCCCACTTCTGCTCAAGTGGTGCATGTGCACTCATGGCCCAATCATCGTCTGTCAAAACTTCCTTCTCTACCCATGCTGGCACTGCCTTAGTCTCAGAAGACTCTCCCTTACTCTTCTTCTTTGGGCACTGGGTCGCATAATGACCCATCTCCCCGCAGTGGAAGCACCTGATCTTGGAGAGATCTTTCTTTTTCCACTTCTCCTGCTTTCCCTCAAATGCTAGGGCCAAATCCTCCTCCTCCTGCTTGACCTTGATCCCTTTGTTGCTGCCACCTATCTTCGGCTGCCGTCTGAACTCTTCCTGGCGAAGAGCTGCCCACATCTCGTCCCAAGGTGGGGGAGTCCCTCTGCTCAGGATACTCTAGACAATCACTTCCCAATTTTTTGAGACAACATTCAGGGTTGTCTTCACCATAAGTTCCTGATCCGGTGTTGCTCCTATAACAGTCAACTGGTCTCGGATCTCATCCAGTGCATCGAGGAAGGTGTCAATCGATTGACCCTTCTCGAGCAACATTCTTCTCTGCACAGAAGTATGTTGGTACAGGTTCTTGACAACCTCCCACATCTCAATTGCCGTTTTATTCTCAGCGATATGTGGTAGCACATGATCCTTCACCCCGTCAAGGATTATGCACTTGGCCCTCCCCATCGCCTCTTCATACTTGTCGTTATCATTGGGGTTGACTGGGATGGCTATAACCTTCAACGCAAAGTTCTTGACATGATTCCTGACAAGCACTGATATGATTATGACCTTCTAGACTACAAAGTTCGATGCTCCGTCTAGTCTATCCTGGTCTCTTATCCTGTGTAGTGCCATGACGCTCCTTTACTTCCCTCTTGGAAATTCTTTGTTTGACTCCTCTAAGTCTCTACTTCTCGTATGGAAGTTCTCTTCTCGACTCTCTCTGAGTCTTGATTTCCCTCCTGGAAATCCTTCTGTCGCTTGTCGAGATGCCCCCTTCTCTGATCGTCTTGTGCAACTGCACTGCTGATCCAGGTTCCTGGGCTAGAAACTCTCGGTAACAACTCCTTTGGCTCTGCTCTGTCAGGTACTGTTCTGACTACAATACCTCACCAGCTCCACTCTCCAATGTTTCTGCAGCCTTCTAGACTCCAGCAATTGCCTCTCTGTGAATTGCATTAGGCCCCCTCTGCCTCAATCTGGCTTTGTGTCACCCTAGATGGGTCTGCGTCAGCCCTTTTCCCTCTGCGTTAGCAACGCTGGCCTCTCTAAGGCTTTGCACAGCTCCCGACTTCTTCTGCATGGCTTTGGCTGGCTCTACATTACACTTCTTGGCTTTTGTGCTGCTAGAAACAACTTTTGTCACCTCGAGGCAACTGATTTCTGCTGCTATTGCTCCGCTCGGCTGATGTCTTTTAGTCCTCCTATGGTCTGCAATCACACTCTGATACCATGTTGAAGTTTCTAAGTTTACTTTGTTTAGAAACTCTTCATACAAATTTTCTGATTTATTCCTACCTACTTGTTATTTTTCTTTAACAAGTTATTTACAAAGTAAATACTAAAAATAAACACTAGTGCATGCTCAACATATTACAGATCAACAACTAAAAGAAATAAGAACAAACACACCACATGACACCATTATTTTTGGACCAATGTCCCCAGAAAAACCCAATGCGGGAAAACTAGTGCAACTATTTGAGGGTTTTCTTATTAAGCAATATCAGAGTACAATCTGGGTGCCGAAACTGGCCTACCCAACAGAGATTCTCCTTAGAAGCTATACCTCACAGTTTGAGAGAAATCTCTTGGCTAAAACTCCAGAAAATCCTTATCGCAGCTCTTCAACAAAAAATTGTTTCTGCAACCCCAGTATCTCCCTAATCTGGACTACGTCAGCCCCTCTCTGTCTCACGCTGGCCTTACGTCAGCCTTTCTTGGACCACGTCAAACCCAGGAGGCCCTCCGTCAGCTTTGGGAGACTCTGTGTTAGCTACGCTAGCCCCTTTGGTGCTCTGCGCAACACTTGGCTGCCTTTGCATAGCCCTGCGTGAGCCCTTGTTGGCTCTGCGTCACTCTCTTTGGCTTCTGTGCTGGTCTCCCGACACAATCTCTACCTTCTCTATTTCTCTGTACTCAATGCCCCTCAACTGCTCTCCCGATCACTGATTCTATCTCTCTTAGCAAACTCCTCTCTAAAAAATAAAATGACTGATCATTCTAGTGTGCTCTCCAAATGACCCTCAAGCCTCCTCTTATACTTTTCCCATTGAGATCTCAATGACTGAGATTAAATCACTAATCAACGACTAAGATTAGATCTGGCTTGATCCATGTCTTTTGGATCACTCTAACACAGTTTCATATTAATACACATTAATATTTTATTTTCCCTAAGACTTAGGGACTCCATTAAAAATATTGATTATTTTAATATCTCCTGATCTATTTAGAATCTACCCAAACCCTTTCTGGGTATTTGAGATCTCATCTGCCCCAACCTCTACACCAAATTTCCTGGCTAGAGCACACCTGATGCTACCCCGAATCAACATGTTTGGTTCTCGTGCACTTTATGGACATCATTATACTCAATAGTCCCTTTGACCTACTTTGTGGTCATTAGTTGGACATAAATATAATTATCTTATCTTATCTTATCTTCCTTCACCATAATGAGTGGTGAGTGAGTGTGCTTCAAGGAGGATGAACCTCTTCTATTTATAGGCTTCTTCAAGGGTGGACTGGCTCTTCTTTTAGGCCAACTTCCCAGCTGCCAAGTCGACTTGGTCTTGGAGGTTAGTCAGACACTTTAAAAAAAAAAAATTAATTTTCTTTATAAGTTACAATGTGCCCAGTGAGGTCCTCAGCTTATGACAATGACTCTTTTGACTTCTTGACATAGGACAAACCCTAGAATGACTCAATGGGTGGTTGACCTATAAAATAAAAGACCTTGAGCATGAAACCCATGCTCAAAATATAATAACAATATTTTTCTTTCATTTCATAATTTACAAGAATAAAAAATACATTTCATACTTACGCAGATCGAACTTAGTTACATATTTTTCAACACTCCCTCTTAACTAGGGAGGCATTTCTAAGAGGTACATGTACATTTTCATTATGAAAAGATCTCATAAGAAGAGTCAGATTGGTAAACCATCTGTCTAGCATCGTATCAACTATCATTGTCAAATAGCAAGGCCTTGACTAACAACTTTCTCTCTCTCTCCATAGGATCAAAGCACAATGTTGCTGAGACCAATGATTTATAGACATCATCATCCTTGTCTCTCAAGGTACATACTCCACTAGAGTGTTCACCGAGTATGACCCTTGGGACTATTCTTGTCTTGGATAGCTAGTCCTCAAAGAATATCGGTCGACAACTACTCTTATCTTGGATGCCCTATCTCATCCTCAAAGAGTATCAGATGTCAGATGGTTACCCAATCCTCCATTCTGTGTTCCCAAGTGAAGACAAGAATGATGTGCTTATCTCTCCCTCTCAACTAGGGAGAATATATCAACCAAGCCAAGCTTGTCTCTCAAGTACACAAGATTCTTGTTAGGAAGAGATTGAGTCAATATGTCAGCGACTTGCTCATTAGTGGAGATATATCATAGCTGTAGCACACCATTTTGTAATAGCTCCCGAATATAGTGATACTTGTTATTTATATGCTTTGTCTTTCCATGAAATATTGGGTCCTCAGACAAACGTATACAACTGTTGTTGTCACAATGTATCACTGTAGGGTCCATCAGTCTTTCGAATAGGGCAGATAGAAACTTCCTTAACCAGACCGCTTCTTTGCTTACTTCACAGGATGCAACATATTCAACCTTAACACTACTTAAAGCAACTGCCTTGTTTTCTTCTCAACCATGAGATCATAAAGGAATCCAAACTAAAACATTCTTTGGTAGTGCTTCTTCCATCCTGCTCGCTGGCCCCCTAGTTGGAATTTGTATTTCCAATCAAGTGGACATCATTCCTCCTATCATATTTTAGGCAGTAGTGGATAGTCCCTCGTAGATATCTCAGTATATGTTTTTTTGCTATCCAATGATCATGCTTTGGCTTCACTTGGAATTGACTAAGAATGTTTACTGCAAAACATATGTCTAGTCGAGTATTCACCAAGTACATCAATGAGCCAATCAATTGTGTATATTTAGAAGGATCCATAGGGATTGATTCAAAACTCCTTAGAATCTTCAAGTTTGTGATCATTGGAGTGGTCATAGGTTTGCAATCCATCATGGCAAACCTCTTCAACATCTTGATTACATATTTTCCTTGACCTAGATAAATTTCATTAGGTCATTGCTAAATTCTAGTCCCAAATAGTAATGCATCAATCCTATATCCTTCATGTCAAATTCTGTTGCTAGTTGTTTCTTACATTCTTTAATTCAACCTTCTACACCTTTTAGGAGAAGATCATCTACATACAGAAGAATGATCACATTCTCCATCTACATCTTTGATATAAAGGTTCAGATCAACAAAAAAATTTGTGAAGCCTATTCTTTGCATCCATTCTAATATACCATGCCCTTGGGAGCTTGCTTGAGGCCATATAATGCTTTCTTCAATCTGAAAACATATGCCTTCCTATCTTTAACTTCAAATTCCAAGGGTTACTCTATATAGACTTCCTCATCAATTGTGCCATTCATAAACACAACTTTGACATCCATTTGATGGATGTTCCATCTCATCGATGCTGCTAGAGAGACCAATGAATGAATAATTTTATACCTTGCTGTTGGAGGAAATGTATCTTTATAGTCGATGCCTTCTTGTTGAGAGAAGCCCCTAGCCACAAATCTTGCCTTATACTTATCTATACTTCCATTTACTGCATGTTTGATCTTATAGATCCACTTGGAAGTCACCACATATTTGTCTTCGGGCCTAGGTACAATCTCCCAAACTCCATTTTTCATCATAGATTGATACTCTTCATTCATGGATCCTTCCATTCCTGATGATATAAAACCTCTTCGAAGTGGATGGTTATGCTTATATTAGTTTTGTCATTTATGCAGTGTACTCAAATTATCTTTTGGGTTCTTTGCTTTCTCTAAATGAGCCTTTCATTGCCCCATGAACTTCTGCATCAAGTAGTGTAGATTTCAACCAATTTGGTCTCTTTCTTAATTCGGGGAGGACCCCAGGTTGAATGGGTTCAATGGGACCCTCATCTTCATGATGGGATTCTTCTTCTTCCCTGTTAACTTCTTCTTCAAACACTAGAAGTTCTTTGTCATTAGAGTCCATGGGAAGTTCCTTAGATTTCTTAAATGCGATATTCTCATCAAATATGACATCTCAACTTACTTCTATATGGTGTCCTTCCTTTATGTAGATTCTATAAGCCTTAGCTGAGTTGCTGTAGCCAACAAATATTTCTCTCATGCCTAATGGATCCAACTTCTTCCTTTTGACCTTTGGTATATGAATATATACATGAAACCCAAAGATTGAGAGATGATCTACAGTAGGTTTCTTCCCAATGAATACTTCTTTAGGAGCCCTGTTGTCCAACAACCTATGGGGAGTTCAATTTTGAATATATATTGCAGTCTTCGTGGCTTCTCCCCATAGAAATTTTGGTATATCTTTATCATGTAACATCACCTTTACACTTTCCTCAATAGATTGGTTCTTTCGTTCTACAATTCCATTTTGTTTGGGATTATATGGGACTATCAACTCCCTCTTAATCTTAGACTCCTTACAGAATGCTAAAATTTCCTTGGATGTATACTCTCCTCCATTGTCGGATCTTAGTATCTTGTTTTTTCTTTCTGTAAGGTTCTCCGATGACATCCAAGATATTTAGGAGTCATAGGGCCACAAATATCAGATTGAATGAGATCAAATATTTCTTTTGACAGTGAAGCATTGCTTCCAAATGGTCTCTTGGTATTCTTAGCCAATGCACATCCCTTACATACTTCTTTAGGGTCTTTCTTTCAGTTCAGGCATTCCATCTACTATGGAACTTAGAGTTGGGAGGATCTCGAAATGGAGATGACCAAATCTTATATGCCATAATTCACATGGGCTAATTTCAATGTGAACCAAGGCTTGACCTAGAGGAGATATCAACCTGTAAACTCTTCCTTCTCGAATACCAATGACTCTAGCATTCTCTATGTTTGAGTTTTTACTCCATACAACAACCTTTCCTTCAATGAAAGCTACTCTATCACCCTTATCCTCTAGACTTGGAATTGAAAGCAAGTTCTTATGCAAACTTGGTACAAATAGGATGTTGTTCAGGTGAATGTTGCTTCCATTCTCCAACTCTATAGAGGTTGATCCAATACCTCTTACAAGATAGATTTTGTTATCTCCAAGTTCCATTGAATAAGAAGATTTTCCCTTTGGTAAAGTATTCAATTGTTTGTGATGACATGTCATGTGCCTAGATGCACCACTATCAATTCCCCAAATGCTCTTGCCTTGGAATGTGCCAGTGAGTGCCGAGAAGAGACTTTCATCATTTTCCTTGGTTACTTCCTTCTTTGTAGAAAATAAGGGATTCCATGTTTCCTTGGTATTTTTCTTGAGATAACTTGCTAATTTTGAACACTTCTTGATGAACTTCTTCGATGTGTGGAGACCTTCATGATGCCCTTAGTCCACCTTATCTTTGAAACCATGTTGAGAATTCAACAAGGAAATGATTATGATTAATTCTCTTTACTTGATAACTGCTTGTGATTTGTTTTACTTATTAGCTTTGTTCCTTATTATTATGTGTGTGAAGCATCAAACAACTACCAAAAACAAGAAGAACAATGAAACAATATATAGGCCACAAGCTAGGGCCAAAACTTCTCCTCTTGAGAGGAAAACCCTTGAATCTCTTCTCTTCCTTATAGATTCTTCAATTGATGAATTCCGTGACCTTAAGACTGAGACCAATACCCTCCAAGGCCAAGACCAACCTCTTTGGATGATGTGCCAACTTTGATCTAGTCAAACCCAGTCAAATATCTTCTAATAGCACTTTTTCGACCTCCTGCTGCAAGTTTTTTGGCCTCCTACTGCAGATGTGAAATTTTGGCCTCTTAACAATTGCTGCTACCACATGTTGGAACTTCGATCTTCTTCTAGATCCCTCCTCCGACCTTCACTTGCCTTTCCCTAACTTCTAGAGCTTGAAAGTGACCCTTGGTGACCTCCTGTTACATTAGCAACTAGGGCCAAACTCCATGTAGGTCAACTTATTTATGGCAACTGATATTTTTATTGGATCCCTCTCGTCGAGAGGTGTAGGACTGATCCAAAGATCATCCGATTTTGATATGTATTTATGGAGATATGAATTTATTTAGATTATGGTTTTATTATCTAGCCGACCAGCTCTTACGTAGGCTCAAGAAGCCCAAACGTCATGTCTATTCAACCTTATGATTTTAGTATAAATAAGAGAGGATTTGGAGTCATTAGATACACACCCTTCATGTGATCTTCTCCTCACCACGTCTTGGGTTTTTGGTGAAGGAGAGACATACAAGAAAATACATTGGATGATGCCATAGCTTATACGTGGATGATGCCCTAGCTATATACGCAACAAACATGTTACATGCACAACTAGCCCTACTACACGCAGGCAGACAACGTAGCAAACATGTTACACGCACAACATGCCCTATACTCTACACGTAGGCATACAACATAGCTAATATGGATCTATATGCAGTTATGAAGCCAACGTAATGAAGCAAAGGAACAGAGTCATATAATATGGATCTATACACAATTATGAAGCCATAATAATGAAGCTATCAAGGCAACACATAAATTAAAGGAACGTAGTCATAAATCAGCAGGCAAGTATATGAAGCCACAACGGCAGTTAAAGTATATAGCAAATCATATGCTGTTCTTAAAGAGAAGTAATACGCTGTCCAGAAGACATATCACACATGAAGATAAAAGGAATGCTGTCATACCCTAGATCTGGCAGCGCGGTTGAAGAACACAGTCATACCCTAGATTTGGCAGCGTGGTTGAAGAACACAGTCATACCCTAGATCTGACAGCATGGTTGAAGAGATATGTGGACATACACACATATATATATATATATATATATAATATATATATATATATATATATATATACACACGCTTCACGCTGTAGAACGCCTATGGGAATGAAGTCATATGTATGGAACGCTATCATACCCTGGATCTGGAAACGTGATAGAGATACGTGGAATATGTATGCATCAACATACACGCAGACCCTAGATCTAACAACGTGGTAGAGATATGTGGAATATATACCGCAGGGCATATATGATTGTCACAGTGATATACGCTCAACGCAGGTGGATATGCAACAACACAATGAATATATATACGCACAATAATACACGCAGGTGCATACACAACTACTTCATGAATGGTTATACTATGGGCATACATGCTGTTATGAATAACGCAGTGATGGCATTATAATATTGGTCATGACATTAGTATAACACAGTCATGCTACTATAAATAGCAATGCATATATACACTGTTGAATAATGCAGCTATGGGCATACATGCTATGAATAACAGAATCATGACAATATATATACGCTGGAAAATACATGTTGTAGTACTGCAATCATGATATATGCATAGCATGGAGATGCGCTGTCATGTCAGCTGAATGCAATCCTGTTCAGTGGAATTGGGTCAGCATATTCAATGACATGGCATGGCATGGCATGAAAGACACTCTATGTAGAATATGGACATCATGAGATATATGAGCAGCATGATGAATATGTTTTAGATAGAGGAGGAATGACCTGTTATAGAGTTTTGTGAACTCAACATTTCGGACTACCAAGTGAGTCCATCATCGGGGGGCACGTCAATAGACATCAAGAGATATATAGGCAGTATGAAGTAGATCATGGACACCTTGATGTATGGCAGCGTGATATATGAGATCATGAGTAGCATGATGATGCATGATGCAACATGATGGTGCTACACGGTAAGGTGCAGCTCATGGACGAGATGCAGAACGATGATAGGTGAAGGAGTCACCTTGGAGAATCAGTTGAAGCAGAATGTCTTCAACTGATCTCATCGTTATACGAAATGATCTGTGCTAGATCAGATAAGTCAAAGTGTTGACTTATGTTGTAATTGTATTATCTCTCTCTCTCCCTTTCTCTGCTGAACTTTGAAGAACATAAAAGAAGAATTGATCAAGGGTTTCCCCACACATTGTGGGGTTTGTCCCTGGCTAGTGCCACATATTGTGTTCTCTTGTCTTAACTTGTCTTCTGCGATTTATATTTAATTTCTATCTGCAGTTTACTTTATGCTAATGTGATTGCTAATATGGAAAATAAATTAAATAAATTGCTCTAGCATAGAACATACCTAAACTTAACACGTTCGCTTGACCTCTTTGCCTCCTTATCTCCAATATCGAATTTGAAGATGGATGCCTTAGGTCTGCTGCATAAACCCTAGTCCTCTTTAGCACATGAGAGAGAAAGATAGCCCAAACATAAATCTCCTTCATCCTTCTCCTTCTTCACTGCCTCTTCCTTCGCTAGAATGAGTGGTGAGACAGTGTGCTTCAAGGAGGATGAGTCCTCTTCTATTTATAGGCTTCTTCAATGGTGGACGTGGGTTGTCCTTTAGGCCGACTTGCCAACTGTTAGGCCAACTTGGTCTTGGAGGGTATTCTGACACTTTTGAAGAAAAAATAGTTTTCTTTACAAGCTACAATGTGCCCAGTGGGGTCTTCAACTTATCACAATGACTCTTTTGACTTCTTGACCTAGGACAAATCCTATAAGCACTAAGTGGGTGCTTGTCCTATAAAATAAAAGACCTTGAGTATGAAACCCATGCTCCAATAATAATAATAATAATAATAATAATTTTCTATCATTTCATACTGTTGACGGTGTTGGACCTGCCAACATGTCAGGGAATCTCCCCAGTAAGAAGTCCCAATTTGACCTCACACTGTTTGGTGTAGGAATCTCAACTGTAGGTTGTATGATAATGCCTTGATCATGATTTCACATAGAGGAAAATAAGATGTCCATGTTGGTAGCAAGGGTGTGACAGATGCGGAAAAACAAGGCAGGTGTATGAATGGTTCTAACACAAGAAGAGTGGGGTGAGTGTGCCCCTTGGAAACTTGTGATAACACACGGCTTGGAAGGGAACACACGAGCGAAGATGCATTGCAAACTGAAAATCAAGTTAGCTAACAATCCAAAGTGATGGTTAAACCAATCAACTCATTTCAGTAAGATTTATACATACTTATATATAATAGTCTATACTTGCATGCGTAAGCAAACATATACATATACCATTTAGAATAAATAAGATAGCTAGAATACAATATGACATGCATGAAATGTGATAGCTCTATTATATTAAGAAGTGTAAGTTCCAGTCATACAATACATCCATGTCCAACCACTAGTCCCGATAGCGGAACGTTACAACCACAACCACATGCTCCTCCAAAGAGATATACTAGCTCTGTGTAGTGGAGAAGTCAAGGCGCGTTACAACACTGTCCAAGCTCTCTCTAAGATAGTCTTATCGGAAGCTTCGTTGATCAAAATCCTATACAATGAGTTATGAGGGACTATTTATAGCAAAGGGTGGGGTGGCCCTTGACATTCCCCTTTGTGATAGTTCATCTACTCTCATGACTCTTCATCTACTCTATGACTGTTACATCCAACTATCGACACTTGAACTTACACTTGACAAGACATTACACTACAATGCACATGTACCCATGTGAGACAAAATGGCTTTAGCAAGCCATGCAAGACATTTCTGTGACTCAGACAACTGTTGGAAGACTAGCTTTTCGACATCCTCACAGTGGTCGACAGTAGAGAACTGATGTCAAGATCGGTAATCCGCAATAGTGTCCGTGTACTCTAATGTGACATTTTTCTGAACCCCGACTCTTGCATCCATAACATCCGGTTATACTGCTCGAGCTCCTTTGTCCAACTCGTTTAATAGCATGCACACCTTTGTCTTGAGTGGGGCCAGACCAACAACATACTTGTGCATGATGTTTGCACTGATGGACAAGTCTGGGATGGTGGCTCTGCACATCAACTCATCAAAGTACGAGTCAAGCTCTAGTCGGACCTGTGCCTTTGTCTTCGCCTGGGTGAGAGTCCCAATATATGGGATCACATTTGCACACACAACAACATCCATACTCTTGAATACACGTGCAAGGGAAGCCTATAGACTAGTGATGAGCTGCGGGAGCTGTTCATAGTTCCAGATCTGACTCCGAATGCCTGCCTTCAGTTTGACTACTTTGGGCTTCATCATCTTAGGAAAGTGAAGCGAGGCTCCCTTATATCTCATCATCCATGTTTGCATGTAATCAACAACATCGTGCACGTTTGACAAGATACATTATCGTCTAGCACATCACTGCTGCCATCCTTTGAGATGGACGATTGCCTTATGCACGTTACCAAACTTGGAATACAATGCCCGCATGACTGTGTCAAGGGACAATACTTCATCTAGAATTGCCTTCTTCAATTTTGCTTGGGTAGATGTTGTAACAAATTCTCCTCCCTACTTGGCCATCTGTAGCTCCTTCACCATTTGCTCGTTCTTAGCTATTAGGAAGCGAACACTCGAGCTAGTGGTTTCGGCATATGCTTTGATAGCATTGGCCAATGCCGCTGGATGTTTGTGCACACCAGACACAATCACTCATTCCTGGAACTACGTAGGATATGTATGATCATCTGGAGTCGGAACTCTGCGAGTTTTCACAACTCTATGTTGAGACTCGTCGAAGAGATATTGTGCATCTCCTCCTCCGGATTGTCTCCAAGGATTTCTGTGTCTCCTTGGTCGCTTGGGACTTGCTCCTCTTTTGAAAATGGTGAAGATGGTGGATAAACCTCTTAGTGATGAGGCATGAAGTCGATGTCTTGCTCTAGCTCCTGTTGCTCCATATCCATATCCATCTGTTCAAGTGCTTGCTCTATCTCTTGAGCGAAGTCTTGCTCCTTCGATGGTTCATCATGTCTGCCTAATGCCAACTGTTTTGATGAGTCCACTACCTGTACGGGTGCAGTTTCATATGTCTATACATGTTGTGCCCCCTGCTGTACTTGTTCCTATTGCGGTTCCTTCCCTTGTCTGCGCAACTCCTATTCCTTCCGAAGTTGCTCCTTCAACTCATGCAACTCCTTCTATGTTTCCTCCTTTCTCCATTTCTCTCTCTGCCTTTGCACGTTTCTCTTGTTGTGTTGTTGCCTCTTTGCCTCTATTGTTAAAGCTGGTTTCTGCACAAATGGGTCCGCTCGAAACTTGCAACTTTTCTCTTCCTCCATGCGGTTGACAATCTTCCTCTTTTCCTTGTCGCGCACTGGTATGTTCACCTTTGATGCTGCTGCTTTTTCTGGTGATCTCTGGGATGCTGCTTCATGCTGCTTTGCTATCCATTCCATAGCGAGGCCAACCAGTTCATTGAGTATGGAGAAACTATAGAAATATCTCCATGGGTCCTCCTCCGCCCAATGAGATTCCTGGTGGATCCAGTTGAACTGTACTCTCATGCAGTGATCTTTCACAAGACAATGTGGCTCATACAGATTGTAACTTCGGAGGTTAAATGGATACTTCTTCTTCAGCTCTGCTTCGACATCTGCATGCTTGAAACTCCATATCTCGTATAACATGATCCACAACGGAAGAGCGGGCCAAAGTGCCTTCTTCTTTCGGTGTAGCCTAGCTATCAATCTTGTGGAGATGTGATATGATACTTTCTGGATGACGAGTTTGTCCAAGGCAAACTTCGGAAGAACATGCAGAGGTTTCTCCGTGCTGTACATTCGTATGAAGGTGTCAGACGGTGAGGCATACCAATCATCCATGTCAATCAATGCCTCCATTGATGTCTTCAACATGCAAGGTGGATCCTGTTCGAATATCATCTTGTAAACCAGGGTGAAAAAATCATCGGACAACTGCGTGATAACTTCTCTGAAGATGAATTTGGAAAGAATCTTACAATAAGTGTTCACAACAGTCTCCGCTAGTATCCATGCCCACTTCAAGCCCGGGAACTTTCGTCTGGCACAGATTGCATCCAAGATGTAGGCAGACATGTAGATCTCTGCTTGCATAACTTTGGGCGGCTGTCGAGGCCTTGTTACTTGTTCCTTCAGCTGATAAGCCAACATGTTAGACCAGTTGCATGCTTTGCCTTCTTTGGCCAGTTAGTCCAACGCGATCACCCAACTCTGTGGGAAGGTTTCTATGCTCTCTTGGCGATACAGTCAACATGAAAATATGACCAAATATTGATACACCTTCCTCAGTGTCTTCGTCTTGTAGACCTAGTTAGGTGCCATCTTGAATTTAGTCGACTCCTTTACCCAGTTCTTCAAGATGTCTCTGGAATTGGCATTGTCGTTGGATACGCTGAAGGGAGTCTCCATGATGATCACGAGCTTCGACATTTGATACATCTCATCATAATCCTGAGCCCTAAAGGTGGCAATCTCCATCCCGCTGACATTGCTCAATGTCATCGTCTCAGGATTAGTGTGCAACGATCTAATGTATTATGTCCGTGCATGGGTGCATGGGATACCTGCATGCAATCTGGTACAAGCCGGACTTGTGGATGTTCACATAGACTTGGAAGTCTTTGAGGTCTTCCTCAAATGTGCCCGCAAATGCATCATTGACCTCTTTCCATTTCAGCTTGATGTCCTTGTCTACAATTAGTTTGGTATCTTCATAGATCAGTAGACTTGCAGACTCGCTCAGATGCTGCTCTAGTTGCACTTCCATCAGTGTCCTTTGATCCTACTCTCTTGGAGGCCATTGATCCTGAACTGATAAGAGGCAAACGAACACCTGCTAGATCTGGAGACAAAGTGACATGCATGGCAAGAAATTTGTTAGCGAAAACCAAAGAAAATTTGAGGAATGACATGCAACATACCTGAGAATTGACTGGCAAGGATTGCACAATTTCTTCTAGGAGGCTGGCTGATTGGTACCCAGAACTGTGCAAAAGGCAGTCTGGGTTGTTTGGGGAGCTAGCTAATTGCTGGAATTGCGCAATCCAGGCTAGCTTGCTGGCTGCTGGAAATGCGCAATGCACAATTTCAGTTGGCAGTGGTTGCATGCCCAGTGACTGCATTACGCAATTTTCTGGGCCAACAATCACTGTCCCTCAAAATTGTAGAATTCAAGACTAGAGGGTAGTGCCTGGGCAGAAATGCGCATTCCTTGAGGGGAAGACAAAGCCTTCCTTCTTAGGATTGCACGATGCTGTCTTGCTGAGGTAGAGTTCAGATCAAGGCTGCACAGACCCGCTAATGGGCAATTGAAAGAAAATGTGATTGTGAATACATTGCAATATTGAGTGTAAGCAAGAGAGAATGATCGTGCATGCAAACAGTGAATGGAAGATTAAGAAAACAAAACAACATGCACGTGGATGAAGCAAGTTGTCGAATCGGTGATCGTTCATGCAAAACAGTTTCATGTATGCGACAACAGTGAGATGCTAACAAAAACTAAAACGGTGCTAGTACAAGCTAGTATACATGTAAACGACAACAAGTGTTCACAGAAATCAAGCAGAAAACACTCACAAAAGCCAAAACAAAAAAAGTGATAGAAATGCTGCAAAAGACAAGTTAAGACCACTTACCCATGAATAAATGAGATGGATGTGTCGAAGAGTCCTAGATGTGCTGTGGGATGTCAAAGCTCCACGATCGATCTGAATGAGTGAGCTTTGAAGTATTGAATAAATAAGTTGAAGCTCATGACGCGCATGCCACAAATCTTGGAAAAAGCGACACTTGGAGGAAAAATTCTAAAATGATCTTTGCATGTAACCTCTAGCTGTTAAAAATAAATCCCAAAAATATAGGGATGCTTTTTGCATGTTGCTTTTTCTATTCCGTGAAAAAGTGGCCCATGCATGCAAGTCAATTTTCTTGGTCTTAGGTGGAACCGGTCAATTCAACTGCACATGCAACAGTGTGCTCAGTCGGGAGGAAAAAATGCACATTTATGGGAGGGAGATGGGCTGGCTGCCTAGAATATTTGCGCAATTTATGGGCAGAGAAGTTGACTACTACCCAGGATTGTGCAAATTCTTGGCTGAGCAATCCTGCTAGGAGGAATTGTGCAATTTTTCCAGTGAACAGTCATAGACATATTTGCGCAATTATGGAGCCCAACAACCTGCCATGTAGAATTGCACAATTTATGGAGGGAAGGCTGGTTTCCATCTAGAATTGCACAATTTCTTAAGGGAGTTTCTCATCCTTCAGCTGGACCAAGTCTGGACAAACAACCTGTGGGGAATGCAACAAGATCTAATGCGTAGGCTAGCATTCTGAAAGAAAATCAATGAAGCTTGTGTACTTGAAAATGAAAGAAATGTTGCTGTGAAAGGTTGGTAGGGAGGCTCCAAAACTAAGCTAAGGCAAAACTTTGGAGGGTGGTTGTAGCTGCTACAACACCTAGCGAAACACTGGTAGAAATCCAGCTCTTTGAGTGGACCTTGTTCGTGAAAAGCAAGTCTAACACCTCTAGAAGTATTGTTCAGTTCTTAGTTCGTCTTGGTTTCCACACTTGCTTGATTGTAAGATGTAGTAGTTGCCAAGCTCTTGGTCGATTGAAACAAATTCCAAGCCAAGGCAATATAGTTGTTTTGATTGTGAATGAGGGGTATATTGGTGCACAAGCAGAACACAAGCATCGCTCTGCTGCTAGTGAGCCTAGTCAGTGCCTTGACGGAGTTACTTGCATCACCTCTCTGCGCAAGAAGCCTTTCTCTTTTTTTGCCTGATTCAATTTCATTTTTTTCATACCTGTGCATAACATTTATTCATTTTAGAGGTGGAAGAGGGATCCCGACTTATTGAGAGCATAAGAGGTTGTTCCTTTAGAGAAGTAGTGTATTATATACTTCTGACGTGCTTGTTAAGGTTTCCCCCTCCCCTTACTCTACTTGACTGAGCTGACAAGGGTTAACCCAAAAACAACCGACTAGAGTAGGTGATACTAGTTAGCGCGCAAGCATTGTGTTTCCACCAAGGTTCACTTCGAACAATACGTATTTTCCATCGACGTGTCATGGAATAAAAGGTAACAATTTCTTCATACAGAGGCAGGATGACAGATAACCAAGTAGTGATAGCTGCACAAGGCTTCTTGTACTTTACCCTACTTGCTTCAAGAGTCATACATGGTTTCATGAAAAACTAACCTATGAACAAAACAAGAAAACAAAAAATAAAGCAAATCAAAAGCAGAAGTAATTGCAAAGCAGAGTGAGTGAGAAAACAAGCAAGCAGGCAAACAAACTAGCGAAGAAAATAAGCAAACAGGAATGCAAGCAAACAAACTAAAAGCAAACACTACTCCTACTCCTAAACTAATGGTGCATGGGCCTGATAACATGAAGTGATATTTCGAATGCATCCACCAACACATTGGTTGACCCATGTTGGTGAAGGCTTAGTCCGGGAGCAACCCGGTTGTGTGAACCAGCAAACAAGAAAGATATAACAATGAAGACAAACACACTTCATGTTTCAAAGTGTCGACATAACATAAGTGAGTGCAAGTACATGACATGTGGTCCGCGGACTTGTCACAGTGCTGTGTGACACTGTGTGCAGCTTTGAAGCATACACATACTCTTGACTGTGACATGCAAGCAAACGAAATAAACAAAGAAAACATGTGTCTTGCAATGTAGGATTCCTCCAATGCATGAGCGATGGAATCGTGTAGTTTGAGTGGAGGAGGGATGAATTGTGTGTGAGATTTATCTTCAACACATATAGATGAGTAATGAGGAGGCTTGAGTGATTGAAAAATTTCCTGATCGGAAGTGAAACCAACCTCAGGACAGCGAGGGCTTGTCATAACCAGGAGCTCAGGTTGAAGTGCCTTGACAATCTGGGGTGTTTTGACTTCATCGTCAGATAGATCATCATAAATAGGTGGCTTCGAAAAATCAACTGCGATAGAATCATGATCGTGATCGAATATGGGAGTAAATAGATCATGACAACCACAACTAGAAAAATCAATGATTTCATCGACATCCTCATGATTTGATAAATCAAATAGAGGAGTAGATGAGAAGCGAACAAATTCATCCTTTGTGTTTCCGGAAAAGGCAGATGAAATTTCAAGTGGATTTTCAATGAATAACTTATCCTCTCCATTGTCAGATGATGGACTGACATCCGGTGTCTCCTGCGAGTGATAAAAGATGGGTGCATCTGTAGATGAAGATACACATGTGAAATCATGGATGGCAGGTTCACCAAAGATGTCAGTAAAGAACGAAGGAGGCTCAGACGGAAATGAGTTATCCTTCGCTGAGTGTTGATGCTCAAGCTCCTAGTCATACTCTTCATGAATGATAACACATGTTGGTTGTGAAACACCAACTCCGTTAGTGACTTGATCCTCATTCACAACAAGTGTAGAGTCCAGAATGGAAGAACACAAGGCAATGTCATTCGGAGGAACAACCAAGTATGAAGACGGAGGTTGTGGTACAAAATGCATATGACAACTCAATGGACTCACAACCAATTCTGTATGAAAATTAAGCGAAATGATGCTGGGAGGATGTGACAGCTGAACAGATGTGTGAGCATGATCTCCCACATCACTCTGCAGTGGTGGAGCTGTTTGATGAGGGGACGACGGAAAATCACTTGTGACAGTGACCTTATCTGTCTGTGATTGTGCAACTCCATCACTGAAGAATGCTGAGCGAGGCTTGAGTTCAAACTTCTTCTTGGGATGGGCAAATTTCTTAAGACAATACTCGAATCTATCCCAAAGAAAAATTTCATCTGGCTCTTCAGAAGTTGAAACTGCAAATCATGGAAGCACTGCTAAAAATCCATAGGCGATTCATGCAGAGCCTTCCATTGTTGTAATAGTTTTTGGTCAAGATGTTTTGGATCAAAATGATAGAAAGTGTCTTCAGTGAGATCACATAAGTGCTCAAGTGAGTGCACGCTGTCAGCCGGTAGGCTACACAACCATCGATGTGGAGATTTGCGAAGTGTGTATGCAAGCAACAAACATGCCTGTTCATCAAAACATCCATCATCCCCGTGAAGCAAGGCAAGGAAGTCATGTAAGAACCCAGGTTAGTCCACTTCGCCTTCACCATCATACGTGAATGTAGACAAGAGATCAAAGAACACCTTAGTGATGGTGACATATTTGGCATGTGAAAAACACCGTGGAGGGAGGAGAGTGCAAGACTCCATGATAGATATGAAAAGGTTCAAAATAGGATGAGAGGGCATGCCTTTGGGCAGCTGTTGAGCCCTTGTTACTCGTTCCTTTAGTTGATGAATGTTAAAATTGGCAACTAGTGCCAAACTCCATGTGGGTCAGCTTATTTGTGGCAGTTGATATTTTTATTGGATCTCTCTCATTGAGAGGTGTAGGATTGATCTAAAGATCATTTGATTCTGATAAGTATTTATGGAGATATGAATTTATTTTGATTATGGAATTATTATCAAGCTGACCAACAATTTGAGTAGGCTCAGAAGCCCAATAGACGTGTCTATTCATCATCTACATTTTAGTATAAATAGAAGAGGATTTGAAGTCATTTGACAACTCTCTTCAAGTGATCTCCTCTCCATGTCTTGGGTTTTTGGAGAAGGAGATACACCATGGATTACGCTGGCCTAGTATGATGATGCCCTAATGGAGAACACAGTCATGAATCTACAGGAAATGGAGATGTAGTCATCTACGAATTAAGGAGCAAGTATATGAAGCCGTAGGGATAGAAGTAGCAGCATTCAAAGTATATGGAACCACAATCAATCAATACGTTGTTCATGAAGAAATATAATACACTATTCATGGAAACCTAGACATAGTCATATATACAGTCTAAAGAAGCCCTAATATGTGGACTAAAGGAGGCCCTAACTGCCGTTGAAAGAAGTCTAATTCACAGTGTCTTAACGTTGCCATGAAGAACCCTAACCATAGTCAATGAAGCCAACCCTATAGACGTAGTCATGAAGGATGAAAGACTAGGCCACAATTTAAGGAGGGTTTATGTGCCATAACCACAATCAGTACAAACCCTAGCCGCAGTCATAGAGTTGGCTCTCAAACACGTCTAATTTTTCACAGAAAGGAGGTTTCAAATGTAGCTTTAATACACTGTTCAAAGGAAGCTTTTAATATGTTGTTAAGAGAAGCTCCAATACGCTGTTAAGTGCAACACTTATCCGCACAAGAGCCAGGACATCTAGCCGCTGTCAAGTAAGCTTAAACGCTGTCCAAAAGTGACCTCTCCACAACTTGTAAGGTTCTGTCTCATAGCTAGAAGAAGGCTCTATCATTATAGTCATCAGGGAGAGGCCTCAACACGTTCATAAGGAGCCCTAAATGCTGCCAGAATCGCTGTAGGTGACAGCGTAGTTTCAAGGTCATGAATAGCCATGAATTAATGATTTGTCTAGACCTGTTGGAAGATTAGATAAGCTACATCGAGCTGCTTTGCTAGGTTGAAAGCCATAGCAAGTAGCTAAGGCTGTTCCATGGGAGTATTTCAGTATGCATTGAGTGTGGGTGGCAGCGTGGATTAGGAGGGATTCTCCTAGGTGATCTGCAACCCTTGAAGGGCTTAGTTATCTAACATCTATGCAACATGATAGAGGCAGCATGTTGGATGAAGCATGATGAATGGGTAGCATGATGAATGAGATCATGGGAAACATGATGTATGAGATCATGGGCAACATGATGAATGGGAAGCATGATGTATGAGATCATGGGCAACATGATGCATAGGCAACATGATGTATGAGATCATGGACAACTTGATGTATGAGCATCATAGTGGTCATGAGCACATGATGATGCATGATGCAACATGATGGTGCTACACGGTAAGGTGCAACAAATGGACGAGATGCAACACTATGATAGGTGAAGAAGTCACCTTAGAGAATCAGTTGAAGCAATATGTCTTCAATTGATCTCTGTAGATATTGAAAGTCAAAGTGTTAACTTCTATTGTAAATGTACTATCTCTCTCACTTTCTCTGCTGAACTTTGAAGAACATAAAAGAAGAATTGATCAAGGGTTTCCCCACATTGTGGGGTTTGTCCCTGGCTAGAGCCACATCTTCTGTCCCCTTGTCTTGGCTTGTCTTTTGCGATTTATGTTTATGTTCTATTTGCAGTTTAATTTAATGCTAATGTGATTGCTAATCTGGTAAAGATATTGAGCTAAATGTGAAAATTGAAATAAATTTCTCTAAGCATAGAACATACCAAAACTTAACATGGTATTAGAGCTGAGGTGAAGACAATGCCCAAGCAAGAGTGAAAGAACAACCACCAAAGACAATAGGGACAAGGATCAATGAGTTCCACATCTCTCTTCTAAGTTCACAAAGGGTGAAGTCGAAGTAGAGCATATTATCAGAATGGTGTAGCAGAAGTTTCTGATGGCCCATATAAAGATCACTTCATTGGGAAGTTCAGATCTAAGGGTGGAAGGAAAGGCGGATGCCTTGGTTGTAATAAGTTCGGCCATTATGCGAAGGAGCGTCCGAATGGTAGAGACACATCTCTTGATGAAGATAATGATCATTCCAGGGACATCTTCAATGATCAAAGGAATGACTGGTAATGCAGGACATCAAGGAAATGGTCGAATCTTCAAAGAAAGCAAGGAACCCCAGAATCACTTTTATGTACCTGATCGCGAGAAGAACCTAGTGTCCATCTCGGAAATGGAAGTTTAAGGTTTCAGGGTGGCACTCATCAATGGAAAGGTACGTGTTTGAAAATAGATTTTTCAAAGATAATTTAGAGTTCAGGGTTGTATCAAGTCCATTGGGGACCATGACCATTGACTTAGCACCGGAGGTTTGTGAGTCAGATGGTGACCGGGATGCCTGAATTCAAAAAGAGCATGAAGGTACATGTCTAAGATGTACTGAAGGAAAATCTTACAAGGGGACCATTCCTCTCATGTAGCAGGTCCATAGGTTTGGAACAACCCGTGGAGTTTGAGATTCATGAACAGGGAATCTCATGTATACAGGTGGAAGAAAGCCCTCTATGGCTTGAAGCAAAACACCCCGGGCGTAGTATGAGAGGATTAATAGCTATTTGATGAAGCTGAGATTCACTAGGAGTGAAACCAATCCAAACCATTACCGAAAGGTTGTGGATGATAGACCTCTCATACCGACACCTTATGCGGACAAACTATTTCTGATAGGTGTAGACCCTCTCATTTGCAGAAGTAAGAGGGAGATGGATTCCAGACATATGTTTTGCAGTTAGCATGGTGAGCTCATATTTGGTTGAGCCTCACTAGGTTGATGCCAAGAATCTTCTGAGATATCTTCGGGGCACAATCTCTCATGGATTGAGATACACTGCCAGAAATATGAAAACTGCATGATTATTCGAATGCTGATTGGGCAGGCAGTGGGGAAGATCACTAGAGCACTTTTTAGTGCTGGTTCTCTTTGGATTCTACTTCGATATCATGGATGACCAGGAAGCAGAAGTCGATTGTTATAAGTACTGCCGAGCCTAGATACATAACTATGAATATGACCTCATATGAAGTTGCCTAGTTGTGGAAACTCTTCAGTGAGTACACATGATGAATACCACTGTGATTCTCTATGACAACTAGAGGTGGGATTCGATTATTGAGGAATCTCGTATTCAATGATTGCTCCAGCAAATAGACATTAGATACTGCCTTATTTGGGATATGGTAAGTCAATGAGCAAGGAGGCTCCATCGCACTTAGATGATGTACAGGTCGGTACACTTTGTCAGAGCCCCGGGGAAAGATCAAATTTGTGATTTTCTCGAACGACTTGGAGTCATTGAGAGACCCTTGTAAAAGGGTCTTGCATGTTGCATACATTGAGCTCTGGGAGCTCTAGGGGCTTGTGGTTCTTACTGGAGCAACATACGACAACAAGGTGGCTCACCCTCCCCTGGCAGTGTGCACTGGAACAAGATGATTCACTCTCTTGTGGGACAGGATGATTCACTCTCCTGTGGACAGGATGATCCGCTCTCCTATGAACAAGATGATTTTCTCTCTTGTGGGACAAGATGATTCGCTCTCTTGTGGACAAGATGATTCGCTCTCTTGTGAACAAGATGATTCGCTCTCTTGTGGGACAGGATGATTCGCTCTCCTATGGACATGATGATTCACTCTCCTGTGAGCAAGATGATTCGCTCTCTTGTGGGACAAGATGATTTTCTCTCTTGTGGGACAGGATGATTCAGTCTCTTGTGTAGCAGGATGATTAGTTCTCCTGTGAGGTCTGGATGATGTATTATCCATGTCGACTATGTAGCAGAATGATTAGTTCTCCAGTGAGGTCTGGATGATGTGTTCTCCATGACGATTATGCAATAGGATGATTAGCTCTCCTGTGAGGCTTGGATGATGTGTTCTCCATGGCACTTGTGTAGCAGGATGATTTGTTCTCCTGTGAGGCCAAGATTGATTAAGTTCTCCTGTCGGAGCATCCTACCCATGCAGTCTGGGACTCATGGGAAGTACCTCTCATCTAATCTCAATGAGGAGGGAAATGAGGATAGCGACCATAGTAGTACCGATGGATGCATCACTGTATCGACTGTACTCCCTATGCTAGGATGAATTTCATTGATTTGGGATCAATGATACTGGTCTGGGACCAGTGGTAGGAGTTGTACCTACTATGACACTAACTTCGGGTCGGTTGAGACTAGTCTGGGACTAGTGGTACATACTTTGAGGTTGACTTTGGGTCAGTGGAGGATTGGTCTGGGACCAGTGGTTGGAGTTGTACCTACTGTGACGTTGACTTCAAGTCAGTTGAGACTGGTCTAGGACCAGTGGTACATACTCTGAGACTGACTTCGGGTTAGTGAAGGACTGGTCTGGGACCAGTGGTGGGAATGGTACCCACTATGACGCTGACTTTGGGTCGGTTGAGACTAGTCTGGGACCAATGGTACGCACTTTGAGACTAACTTCGGGTCAGTGGAGAATGGTATGAGACATTCTCGATCAATTCCTCTTCTTCATAGTTCAACAGAGCAAAGTTGAGCAGAGCCAGTAGAGCCAACAAAGCTGAGTAGAGTAGAGCAGAGCCAACAGAGCCAAGAGAGCTGAGCAGAGTAGAACAGAGCCAGCAGAGCTGAGCAAAGTAGAGCCAACAAAGCTAGGCAGAGCAGTGCAGGGCTCTGATGCTAGAGATAGTACAACCAGACATATGGATCAGAAGATAGAGTTCTCCCTAGTTGAGAGGGAATGTTAAAATTGGAAACTAGGGCCAAATTCCATGTGGGTCATCTTATTTGTGGTAGCTAATATTTTTATTGGATCCCTCTCGTCGAGAGGTGTAGGATTGATCTAAAGATCATTCAATTTCGATAAGTATTTATGGAGATATGAATTTATTTTGATTATGGAATTATTATCAAGTCGACTAGCAATGTGAGTAGTCTTAGAAGCCCAATAAACATGTCTATTCATCATCTACATTTTAGTATAAATAGAAGAGGATTTGAAGTCATTTGGCAACTCTCTTCGAGTGATCTCCTCTCCACGTCTTGGGTGTTTAGAGAAGGAGATACACTATGGATTACACTGGCCTAGTTTGATGATGCCCTAATGGAGAACATGGTCATGAATCCATAGGCAATGGAGATGTATTCATCTACGAATTAAGGAGCAAGTATATGAAGCCGCAGGGATAGAAGTAGAAACAGTCAAATTATACGGAACCATAGTCAATCAATACGCCATTTATGAAGAAATATAATACGTTGTTCATGGAGACCTAGCCGTAGTCATATACATAGTTTAAAGAAGCCCTAATCCGTGGACTAAAGGAGGCCCTAACTGCCATTGAAAGAAGTCTAATTAACAGTGCCTTAACGTTGCCACGAAGAACCCTAACCACAGTCAATGAAGCTAGCCCTATAGACGCAGTCATGTAGGATGAAAGACTAGCCCGTAGTTTAAGGAGGGGTTATGTGCCCTAACTGCAGTCAGTACAAACCCTAGCCACTGTCATAGAGTTGGCTCTCAAACACTATCTAATTTTGCATAGAAAGGAGGTTTCAAATGCAGCTTTAATACATTGTTCAAAGGAAGCTTTTAACACTGTTAAGAGAAGCTCCAATACGCTGTTAAGTGCAGCACTTATTCGCACAAGAGCTAGTACATCTAGCCGTTGTCAAGTAAGCTTAAACGTTGTCTAGAAGTGACCTCTCCATAGCTTGTAAGGTTCTATCTCATAGCTAGAAGAAGGCTCTATCATTACAATCATCAAGGAGAGGCCTCAAGACGTTGTTAAGGAGCCCTAAATGCAGCCAAAAGTGCTGTAGGTGACAACGTAGTTTCAAGGTCATGAATAACCATGAATTCATGATTTGTCTAGACCTGTTTGAAGATTCGATAAGCTACAGTTAGCTGCTTTGCTAGGCTGCAAGCCATAGCAAGCAACTAAGGCTATTCCATGGGAGTATTTTAGTATGCATTGAGTGTGGGTGGCAACATGGATTAGGAGGGACTCTCCTAGGTGGTCTACAACCCTTGAAGGGCTTAGTTATCTAACAGATATGCAACATGATAGATGCAACATGATGAATGGACAACATGATGGATGAGATCATGGGTAACATGATGCATGGGTAGCATGATGTATGAGTTCATTTGGGCAACATGATGAATGGGTAGCATGATGTATGAGATCATGGGCAACATGATGCATGGGTAGCATGATGTATGAGATCATGGACAACTTGATGTATGGGAAACATAGTGATCATGAGCACATGATGATGCATGAAGCAGCATGATGGTACTACATGGTAAGGTGCAGAAAATGGACGAGATGCAACACTATGATAGGTGAAGAAGTCGCCTTAGAGAGTCAGTTGAAGCAATATGTCTTCAACTGATCTCTGTAGATATCAAAAGTCAAAGTGTTGACTTCTATTGTAAATGTACTATCTCTCTCACTTTCTCTGCTGAACTTTGAAGAACATAAAAGAAGAATTGATCAAGGGTTTCCCCACATTGTGGGGTTTGTCCCTGGCTAGAGCCACATCTTGTGTCCTCTTGCCTTGGCTTGTCTTCTAAGATTTATGTTTATGTTCTATTTGAAGTTTACTTTAATGTTGATGTGATTGCTAATCTGGAAAAGATATTGAGCTAAATGTGAAATTGAAATAAATTGCTGTAAGCATAAAACATATGAAAACTTAACAATGGGCCAACATGTTGGACTAGTTGCATTCTTTGCATTCTCTTTCCAGTTGGTCCGACACGATCACCCAAATTTGTGGGAAGGTTTCCGTGCTCTCTTGGCCATACAGTCGACATGCAAAGATGACCAAGTATCGATATGCCTTCCACAGTATCTTTGTCTTGTAGACTTGGTTGGGTGTCATCTTGAATTTAGTCAACTCCCTTACCCAGTTCTTCAAGATGTCTCTGGAATTGGCATTACTGCTGGGTATGCCGAAGGGATTCTCCATGATGATCATGGGCTTGGACATCTGATACATCTCATCATAATCTTGAGCTCTAAAGGTAGAAATCTTTGTCCTAGTGACACTGCTCAATGTCATCGTTGTAGGATCAGTGTGTGAGACGATCCACTATATCATGTCCGCACATGGGAGCATGGGATATCTGCATGCAATATGGTACAAGCCGAACTTGTGGATGTTTGCATAGACTTGGCTGTCTTCGAGGTCTTCCCCAAATGTGCCTGCAAATGCATCATTCACCTCTTGCCATTTCAGCTTGATGTCCTTGTCTACAATCAGTTTGGTATCTTCATAGATCAGTAGACTTGCATACACTCTCTCAACTAGTTGCACTTCCGTTAGTGTCCTTTGATCCTACTCTTTTGGAGGCCATTGATCATAAATTGATAAGAGGTAGACGGACACTTGCTAGATTCGAAGACAAAGAGACATGCATGGCAAGAAATCTGTCAGCGATAACCAATGAAAATTTGAGGAACGACATGCAACATACCTGGGAATTGACTGGCAAGGATTACATATTTCTTCTGGGAGGCTGGTTGACTGGTAGCCAGAACTGCTCAAAAGATAGTTTGGGCTATCTGGGGTGGCTGGCTAGCTGCTGGAATTGTGAAATTCAGGCTGACTTGCTGGTTGCTGGAACTGTACAATACCCAATTTCAGTTGGCAGTTGTTGCAGGCCCAGTGACTGCATTGCGCAATTTTCTGGGCTAACATTCACTATCCCTCGTAATTGCGCAATGCAAGACTGGAGGATAGTCACTGGGCAGAAATGCGCATTTTCTGAGGGGAAGACAGATCCTTCCTTCTCAGGATTCCACAATGCTGTCTTTGTGAGGCAGAGTTCGGGCCAAGGCTGCCCAGACCCGCCGACGGGCAACTGAAAGAAAATGTGATTGTGAATGCATGGCGATAGTGAGTGTGATTAGGAGTGAATGATCGTGCATGAAAACAATGAATGAAAGGTTCAGAAAACATAACAACATGCATGTGGGTGAAGCGAGTCGCTGAATCGACGATCGTTCGTGCAAAATAGTTTCATGTATGCAACAGTAGTGAGATGCTAACGAAAACTGAAACGGTACTAATACAAGCTAGTATGCATGTAAATGATAGCACAAATTCATAGAAATAAAGCAAACAACACTCACACAAGCCAAAACAAAAAAAGCGACAAAAATGTTGGAAAAGACAAGTTAAGACCACTTACCCGGGACTGCTACCCAGGATTGTGCAAATTCTGGGCTGAGCAATCTTGCTGGGAGGAATTGCGCAATTTTTCGAGTGAACAATGACAGACATATTTGCCCAATTGTGGAGCCCAACAGGCTGCTAGACATAATTGGGAAATTTCTAGATGGAAGGTTGGTTGCTCTCCAGAATGAGCATGATGTAACCACTCAAATGAGAAAATGATACAATAGTCACCATTATAGGAACAAAACAAGGAGCTTGGAAAATTGCATTGAGAAAAGAGAGATCGAGGGGGCATATGGCATCCATTCAAATCCTTTATGTATATTAGGTGGCTTAAGCTTATGAATGGAGGCAGAATGCACACCTATCATTTATATCTATAGCCTTTTGAGGCTATAAAATGGTTATAAAATGGTTATTCCTTGACATTTGATAGTTTTTCTAATGATATAAAGGTTTTATTTCATTATGTCATTCCTTCATGAGTGAGCACATTCCAACATTGTGAAGGGAGGGTTATAGGTTGCTTCTCACTATGGTTACGTGATGGTGGGAAAATGTGTGCTTGTGTGAGGTCAAGTGCATTAGAATTCCAAGATAGTGGGTGAGATTGAAACAAGTTGAGTGATTATCTATTGTATTTATTTCCATGTTTTTGTGGATGGATAACATGGAATGATGGAGATAGAGTGAGTTGCATTAGTAATGTGAGAGCCACCTATTGCAACACATTGTCTAGTGAGATATGGTCTCTTATCTTAAGGATGCTTGTCTTAGGACACACATTAGCAAGTTATTTTGTTATTTAGTACACCAATTTTTTTGTGGATGATTGACAATGTTTTACTAACTTATATCTAGTGCATAAGCTAATGAGTTTCTTATGAGTCATTATTGAAAAATGTGAGAATGTTTCCCTTGCTCTAGCTGTTGTTAGAAAATAAGCTTAGTTTGGGAGTGACATTCATAGTTAGGCCTATGGTGGGTTAGTGAATTGTTTCTTCATAGACATTCCATGTTTTCAAAACTAGAATTGTAGATAAGTCATGTTGTTTGGGTGTTATATTTCATGTATGATGTGAATGGTTTATAATATGTGTAGGTTTCTTTTATATGATTTATTTTGTTGACAAATGCTTCTACATGTGGGTAGATATGCATTTTTGTTTGGGTGACTATATTTCCTATTTATAATTATGATGACATGATGTGACCTATTACTTTCTAACCCAACATTCATCTAAGCATTCATTCAACTAGTGAGGAGGCTAATCACAAGTCAACATGGTTGTATAGCTTCCAAAGGTTACAATACAATAGAAATTGAAATAGGGTTTGGGCATGTCATTCGTTGGATATGGTAAGATCTTATTGGTTGAGGGCTTGAAAGCGTACACATGAATGAAGGGACCTGTGTTGTAGTCCAAGATAACAATTAATAAATAAATGATAGTTCAACTAATTAGAAGTTGTAATTAGAAGGTATTGCGCCCTATTTGAGTAAGCCACATTGGTATTTGTAATGCCATCTTCAAAAGATCGTAGCAAATGGATAAATATAATGAAGCACAGGTAAAAGTTAATAAATCATCATTTTCTTTTAATTTGGAAATGGCACTAGAGAAAATAAAAGTTCCCGTTCCTCATTGAATTGGCAAAAAACCCAGTTTACCAATAACAAATGTCAAAAGTGATTCAATATCCAAATGTAGAAATTCAGCAAGACACACTCAATTTGCAAGATGAACTCCTAGAGATTAACGGTTTGGACCACATGTTGAAGATCGAGGAGATGTAATTTTCCCTTTTTTTATGTAATTCTCATTTTTCATGAGTATATGTTACACAATTTTATACTTGATTTAGATGCTTCTTACAATTTAATCCCATAGGTCATTATGGAGAAGACAATGCTTCAGATAACTAAGCCTTATCATGATTTATATACTTTTGATTCTAGAAAAGTGAAATGTGTTAGAAATGATAAAGGATATTTAGTTGTGGCTTTAGTTCAACTGCATGTGAAAAACATAGTCGCAAGTTGTTGATATTCCTACAAAATTTGGTATGTTGTTGTCAAGATCTTGGGGTTTCAAGCTTGGAAGAAAAGTACAAACGAATATGACATATACAATTGTTCTAGCCTTTGGAGGTGAAACCAAGATATTATACAAAGAAGCAAATGCTTCCTACACTATTAATGATTCAAAGTATCCCAATAATTTTCCTGTATATAGTGTAGATCAAGATTTGGGATGTTCTATTTTATTTATAAACATTATTTATAAACATCTACAACTGATCAATATGTCTATTATTTCATAAATTGATGTATGGACGATGTATTTTGATGGAGCGTATTCAAAGGATGGTGTTGGTGCTAGAGTTATATTAATTTCTCCTACAAAAGAGTTATTTCCTTTGTCTTAAGAGTGTGAATTTGTGATTACAAACACCCTGCCAGAATATGAAGCATTAATTTTAAGATTGGAAGCTACAAAAAATTTGAAGATTTCGAATGTTGTTGTTTTTGGCGATGTGGCAATATGGGACTTAGTTAAAAGTTTCTTTTTGCTACCTAATAGTAATTCAGTTACTAGATGTAAAAATCAAAGAGAAAATTCTCTTTGAGTTTCAAATAGTACTTTCAAACCAACTGTTAAGCCACCACTGAGATATGAAATAGGAATATGATATAAACACTCAATTCTTGACAATGCCAAACATTTCTAGGTTTTTGAAGATGACCATCGGATTAAAAAGTTTTTGGAAATGATTTATGAAATTTATTCCACACATAGTTGGTTTTCCTAATACTTCAAATTAGATCTATGTATAATCACAATGTCATAAACACATTGAAATACACATAACTTCAAGCACTTTGCACAATGGAAATGCAACAACAGTGAATCAATTAAGTACTTAAATTTTTGCGGATACAAAACTTGTTTTTATTGCTTGTTTAATAAAACAAACATAGGGATATTGTACTAGGGATCATGGTCCTTACACAACCCTAATACAAGACATTAGTATAAACATTATACACTAGGGCTTGAGGTCAGTTTCTTATGATCCTCAATTTTCCCAAACAACAAGAAACAAATCCTCGACTTACAGTAGATGACCTTCACTTATAGCCCTTTGGTCCTCTTGTCCTTTGTGTACCTTGTAGGTCCTTTGCCTCCTTTCTCACAGAGTAATTACTGCTTCAATTCCTCTGCACTCCAATTTCTCACAAGGGTCTTTGCTCCTTCAAATACCTTGCATTCTCAACACAAAACAAGGTTTTCTACTCAAAGTGAATTATCCTTATAGTTCATTGTACATTAACCCTCTTAGTAGCTCTGTCACAATCCCTTACACTCTTCAAGGCATTTTACAAACAACCCTTAAAAATGCACACTCAATAACTCAAAGCTCCATCACATCAAACCCTTCGCTACCCTACTTCCATCTCTTTACAACTGAGGTAACTCACAACTTTGTTCCAAGGTTCCGAGAGTAGTTTCGTCCTCCCTAAGGGCTTTGGCTACCCATAGAAATCTAGCGCAACACTTGTGGCCTTTCAACCATCCACAACAAGATACTCTATGGCTTGTAAGACTTCTTCGAAGCGCTTGATTCTCTCCCTTATATACATAACCATACACAAAAATCCCATAGAATTTTGGTGGCTTGACTTGGCTTGAACAGAATTTAGTTAGGGCATGGATTACACCCACAATCTTGGTGATATTTCCTCCTGGAGTTGGTCTGGACAGAGCCCTATTAGGGTACAAAAAACACAAATGAATCTCAACCTTATCCTGAGAAAACTCGCCCTTCCTTCCAACACAAAATAGATCATAAACTTCCATGATTTCTGACCATGACTCTTTGAGGTTCTCCATCTTATTCTTGGGCTTGATTGACTTCTTTGAGATGAGTTGCAATCTTATGTTTGAAATCTCTCTAGGCCACTTTAATTCATACTGTCCAAATATCAACTTATGATCCCTTAAATTCAATCAAGGTGACCTCTTTCAATAATTAGAATAAACAAGGATTTTCCTTTGGGTCTTTAGCCCACAACTTTGGGTCCATAATCAACCACTTGGGTACTTTGCCCACAAGAGATCATTTTTGTGGGTTAACTCCACACAAGACTAGTACCCCTAGGGTTGTCGAAGTACATTTGAAGTTACAATTCCAACACTCCCTCTTAGCGATGGAGGTACTTCCATTCCTCATAACTAACTCATCAAGTACATCATCCCAATATCTAGCATCCACCACTGCAACATACCCTATAGAATGAACAACACATTCATTGGAAGTGTCCCTACCATGAAAAATCCTCTCGCTTCTTCTTATCATGATAGCCCTTAACACATTCCATAGTTCCTTTTTTTCTAGCTATAGAAGTCTCCTTACTCCCCACTAACCATGCGCTCTTCTTGGGTTGTAGATTCTCTCTCTGGACTTGCAAACTTCCTCTCGAAGTTGACTCCTCCTGAGTCTTAGGAACCTACTTCTTCCCTTGATCTATAAGATTTCCTTTTAGCTTGTATAAAACACTCCCCCTATGTTATAGACATTTTTGGGCACTTCAACCCCAATCACAAATGTCCATAAACTGAGGACTATTAAGTCCCTAAAAGGGTTGCTTCACTGCCTAAAGGAACAAGGTCAACTGATTACATCATCTCCCAGAATTTCTCCACTGAAAATTGCTCATAAATGGTAAAAAATGGACCATACTGAAAGCTCCATGTAGAGGGTGCGATGCATATCACCTTCCCAATGTACAGGGTGCGATGCATACTGTTTTGCTCCCCTGTAGGGTGCGATGGTCAGGAATGGACAAATGGCAGGGACCAAAATGTGAGGTGGAAGATCATGGAATCTTCCAGAAGCTTCCCCTCTGACACTTGCCACTCCATTTTCGAC
>APFE030446330.1:282263-310136 GCA_000404065.3 Pinus taeda
TCCTCTGAGCGCTTGTCACTTCAAGCTCAATAAAAATTGAAGGCGACTAGAGTCATATTTTGTTTTTTCTCGACTCTTTAAAATTGAAAAAACAAGTTGTGTCAAAGCGTCTAAAATTCATTTAACTAGAAAAACATTTTCCCCTTTTGTTTTGAGTTGATCAAGTAATCCGCAATTGTGGAAGAAAGTCAATCAAAACCCCGTCATTCACGAAGACTTACGAGTCAACCATCGTTGACTCCGGAAGCAAAGCCATTCCGGACGAAGCAAACTTGTTTAACCAGATCAAAGTCCCCTAGGTTGGTTGGAGCAAGCACTCCAACATCCTCAGAGACTCTGGTTACTCCGAACATTTCTAGAATCCCTGCCTCTACAGAAGAAATTCCGCAACAGCAAAAGGACATTACAACTGATCCTAGTGCGATGGTTAACACTTCTATTCCTGAACCGGTTCCGTCTACAGCCAATTCAGAAGGTGTTACTCCCCAACCATCTACTGCTGTAGGAATTACATCTTCTTCGGCACCAGAAATATTTTACGGACCTGACGATCTACCTCTTCCTCCTGGATTGATTGCCATAGAAGAGATTGTGGAAGATCCTCCATCTAGCACTCCAACACAACTTGGAGTTGGGATCGCCCTATATCCTTCTTCATCAGAGAATATTCACCCACCCTCGGAAGTTCCTGAAGAATCGATGAGGAATATTTTGGGTAGGCTTAACATGTCTGAGCAACCGTCAACATCAAGGACTGTGTCACTCGACACAGCAACAACAGAAGCCCCTTCTGCTATTCCAATAATGTTTTCCGGTGTGCCATGTGTCCCAACTAGTTTTCAATCACTAGATGGAGTCCATCCGGGGACTATTTCGACAGTATGGACTGTTCTCGTTTGTTCGTCCGGAATTATATCTGGAATATCTTACATTGAGTCTCGACAAATTGATCCATCACAAGGTCCATTTGGGAAAACTGGTCCCCAAAGGCAATTATTCCTTTGAGTACTGGATTATCATCATATGGAGGGCCATATACCCTTTCATTGTCTTCCCCAGAAGGACAACCATGCGTGAGTTCACAACAAAATTTGGGTTATGCTGGAATCACAACTAGCGGTTGGGTACCAGTCCTGTCTCAACAACCAAGAGTTGTATGCTCAATACAACAAAGTCCACCTATGACAAACATTCCCACTACACCAGCTATTATGGCTATATCGCAAGTACAAGCATCACCAATTGTATGCCAACCTCAAGTTTTGCAGGTGGCGATACAACAATCTCTTGTACCTCCAACACAACCACAATCACCCACTAGTGGAATGGCACAGGTTCAAATGGGGAACCCCAACCCCAATCTTGGTCAAATAGTCAGTACTGGACAACAGTCCATGGCTTCACAACCATGGCTAGTGCAATACCAACAACCGCAATTCCAGCAAGCCTACCAAGGATATGAGCAACAAGTCTTTGCGAGTAATGGGCAGCAATATCAACCATATCATAATGGTTATGCCCATCAACCTTACCAAAGTTACCAACTTCAAATGCATTATGCTGGTATGCAAAGACCGACTGCTCAAACAATTCCATCCTATCCTGGGTATGCTCAACCAAGCCTAAATCAATAGTTGCCCTTCGTGGCAAGTCTAGAGTTACCAGATCTAAGTCGACTAACGAACGATCCAATTGCCTACGCCCCTTGGTGGCCGGCGATCCCGCATAAACTTCCGTCGGACATTCCTAAATTCAATGGAAATCCGGGCAAAGACCCATCGAATCATGTGATGAGCTTTCATCTATGGTGTTCGTCAAACACTCTAAATGATGATTCGATTCGACTTCGCCTCTTTCAGTGCACATTAACTGGTCCGACATCAAAGTGGTATATCGAACTGCCTAGAGCTTCATTTGATAACTTTAGTACCCTAGCCACAACCTTTTTAACCCATTTTGAATTACCTATCAGGTACGAAACAGGAACGGAGCTTCTTACCAATTTCAAACAAACGACAGCCACTCACATATCCGATCATATTCATGAGTGGCATCGTTGTCGCAGAATAGTAAAAACATATGTTCCTGATCAGCTATTGGTTGAATGGTTTATTAAGTCACTGTTACCCACTATTACAGAAGATGTGGCAAAGGGGGGAGTCGTCAATGAAGAGAAAGTCATTGCTCGTGCACAATATCTAGACTTGATCTACACTCAGTCTGGCACGCTCTATGATAAAATCCCTGACGCTCCTAGACTAGCATTCTCTGTCCCTCCGCCTCCTAAATCAAACAAAGAATCTCATACCGGCGATGGTGTGATGGGCACGACAAGCACTAAAACCGCAAAGGTCACATCCAAAAAGGCTTGCACGGTTTCGAGTCAAGATGAAAATGAAGAACTTCTAGCCTCGGAAGTAAATGATGTGTCAACAGACAAAGGCAAAGAAACCAAGCAACCAGGAAACAAGAAGAAAAAACAAGGGAAGAAGAAAAACCAGAGAGACTCATCTCCTAGGAAATATTCTGTAAACCCTTCTGGGAATGCGAAACCCAAAAGTCCATGCAGTATATGTGACGAGGATCATTGGACCCGAGAATGTCCATATAAATATGAACCTATAAAATTCTTCAAAAGTTCAAAAACCTCAGCTGTATTGACTGATCCGTTTCCAAACCCAGGAACAAATATGGTTGCTAATGAAAATGCTTCCCTGTCCCAAGTGCTAATGTTGTCAGTCTCGAAGCAACTGAATGACACTCTTATAACGACAAGGAGTAAATATTATGGGAATCCAAAGATGTTGAACAACAAGGACAATGACCAACCTAGTAGTTCAACAACGACTTCAACAGAAGTCATGCCACCCGTCATTCTTGAATTAACAATAAAACCGCCAAAGGGAGTAGCACACAAATTGACGTTTAATCCTCGTGCCCGAGCAGCACAACACTATAATATAGTGGAGGATTTAGCTCAATCGCCATCCATGATGTCGACCCTTGAAGTGCTGCAAAATTGCCCCTCCCAAAAGCAGGCTTTATTATCAGCAATAGGTGGGATTGACCCAACGGATTCCAATCTTGTATCTTTTAATCATAAAGGATACGACCCTCAGTTACCAGCTCAACTAGCTTTCCTCATTCAAGTGAAAGCCCTCAACAAAACTATTCATAGAATAATTATTGATGAGGGGACATCCACATATATCATGTTGATGAGTTGCTGGAAAAATCTGGTGTCTTCATCTTTGTCGTGATCGTCAACAACATTAAAAGCATTTGACGGACGAACGTACACCCCGTATGGGATACTAAGTAACTTGCAAGTCGAACTGGGGGGCAAAACAGTAGAAATCGATGTTGAAGTCATCGACGGAAATCTTGATTATAACATCCTACTGGGAAGACCCTGGATATATGCCATGGCGGCTGTTGTGTCGACCTACTTCAGGAAAATTGCATTTCCTTCCCAAGGGGGAATTACAATCATTGACCAACAAACTTTTCTCCACAACAATTCGCAAGTTACGGGAAGCATTCCAATGATCCAAGGAAGCCCTAGCATGCTTCATAATATCGGAGTAGGCCTACTAAAAGACCCTACATTAATGGGAACCTTTACCCTACCGCCTCCTACCAATTTGGCGGAAGTGGCTAATGTAGGAACCTGCAATATGCTATCTTCCATTCAAAAGATGTCAGAAAACGATGTTAAAATGGATCATTCGCAGGTTTTGCCTCTAACCCCGCTGGAAATATTATAGCAATCAATGTGCTCAGCATGGGAGGCAAATCAACATCAATGCTCGTCAAGCGTTTGGATAGATAGGTCTAAGGAATATGGCACCCCTTCAGATCCTTGGTCGCAAGTACACCTTACAGAGGAAGGAATCATTCAATCGATGATGATCGACACGGCACCATGGGAAGATCACCACCATCGTTCCCATCTTCCAACTTGTAAGGAAGATAATTCCAGTGACCTACAACATCCTTCAGTATTTGACTTTCTGACAAATACTGTAAACACGGTGGATTCCGAAAGAAACCTATCCAATATCGAAGAGACTATTGCCATAAACATCTCGACCAAAACAAATGTTGTAGAGAACATTCATGTTGGAAAATATTGTTCTTCTTCCAAACTGGAAATATATAGCACTCTCTTTCGTGAGTTTAGAGATGTCTTTGCTTGGTCATATGATGAAATGCCAGGTATTGACTCGAGCATAGTTGAACATGAGATTAAGATGTATCCAGATGTCAAACCGGTACGACAATGTCTAAGGCAGGTGCACCCCAAGAAAGCCGTCGCCATCAAGGCGGAAGTTGAAAATCTCCTCCATGCTGGTTTCATTTACCCCGTTCCTCTAACCGATTGGGTATCGAATATTGTTCTTGTGATGAAAAAACAAGGAACGATTAGAGTGTGCGTTGATTACAGGGATGTAAATCAAGCTTGTCCAAAAGACAACTACCCTACACCCTTTATCGACCAGATTATTGATGAATGCACCGGATGCGAAATATTTTCATTCATGGATGGATTTTCCGGGTATAATCAAATAAATATCCGCCCACAGGACCAGTCAAAGACTGCATTCATTTGTCCGTGGGTTACATTCACATATCGCAAGCTACCCTTTGGTTTGAAGAACGCATGGGCGACTTTTCAGAGAGCAATGAACTATGCTTTCCACGACATCAAAAACATCGTTCAACCTTATCTCGACGATCTCCCAGCTCATTCGCGAAAGCGGACCGATCATCCGCGCCATTTGAGAGCAATATTTCTACGTTGCCGACACTACAAGATAAGACTCAATCCCCACAAATGTGTGTTTTGTGTCAGTTCTGGTCATTTACTTGGTTTCGTTGTCTCAAAGGATGGGATTCGTCTTAATCCTTGCAAGGTTCAGGCAATCATCGATTTGCCTCCACCTTCAAGCCTGCTTCAGATTCAGAAACTCCAAGGGAAAGCAAATTTCCTCAGGAGGTTCATTCCAAATTATGCTGAACTAGTTAAAGGTTATACCCATCTGTTGAAAAAGGATGTACCCTTCGTTTGGGACCAGGTCGCAAGCCTCCTTTGACGCTTTAAAGAAATCTCTAATACAAGCATCATTAATGTATGCTCCTGATTATCAAAAAGACTTTAACCTGTATCTGGCTGCAACAGATACAACCATAGCAATGGTCTTAGTTCAAGAAGACAATGGAATTGAACATCCTATATATTATTTAATCCGAAACTTAAATGATATGGAAATGAAATACTCCTACGTTGAAAAGCTAGCCCTCGCAGCTGTTCAAGCAATACAGAGATTTCGACACTACGTCCTCTTTAGAAAAACTACCATTTTGTCAGATTGCAACCCCATGACTTATATATTGTCGCGAGAGTTGCTGGGGGGCAAGTATTCGAAATGGATAGCGATTCTCCAAGAGTTTGATTTGGAATTTAAAAGATCCAAATCAAAGAAAGCCCTGGTATTCGCGGAGTTACTATGCGATCTCCCATCGTCGTCCAACGATGCAACATTCGAAGAAGCAATCGTGGATGAAAATTTGTTTATGATATCTTCAAGCGATTTGTGGTACGGAGATATAATCATTTATATCCAGACGCAAACATACAGGTCTAATACCTCATGCTTCGAACAACGACGTATTCAATACCAAGCAAAGGACTACGTGATCGTAGGTGATACTCTTTACCGTCGTGGTATCGATACAGTTTTGTAGAGGTGCCTCACCCTTGAGGAGGCCGAAAAAGTCCTGAATGACTGCCATTTAGGCGCATGTGGAGGGCATCAATCTGGTTATGCTACGGCGCAAAATTTTTTGCGAGCAGGATACTTCTGGCCAACAATGTTCAAAGATTGCATAACCGCAGTTAAAAGTTGTCATGCTTGCCAAATTATCGATAGCAAAACCAGAAGACCACCCACACCGCTGCAACTAGTAGTAGCTGTTGGTCCATTCGCCAAATGGGGCATAGATTTCATGACATGTAACCCCACCTCGACCGGGGGGCATGGGTACATAATAGTCGCGGCAGACTATTTTACCAAATGGGCCGAGGCGATGCCTACATTAAACAACAGCGGTGAAACGACTGCCCTTTTCTTTTTCAATCACGTAGTCTCCAGATTCGGCGTTCCACAGGCCATAGTCACAGATCATGGATCGCACTTTCGCAATCACATGATTGTTTAATTGGCTGCCAAACTAGGACTGTCCCACGATAGCTCTACTCTGTACTATCCGCAAGCTAACGGACAAGTTGAAGCAATCAACAAAGTCCTAAAGCGCATGCTGCAAAGGATGATTGGAGCCCACAAACGGGATTGGCACCTAATCCTGTACTCGACTTTGTGGGCATACCGGACATCGGTAAGAAATGCAACCGGTTTCACACCTTTTCAATTGGTGTATGGTCTCGAAGCAATCTTACCGGTCCAATGTGAAATCTAATCCCTCAAACGCGCAGTCAAACTTCTCCCCGGAACCTCAGAAGAAGAGGCTCGTTTCTTGGAATTAATCCATTTGGATGAAATCCATCATGATGCAGCTTCAGCTAACGAGGCTCATAAGAAACGAGTCAAGGCATAGTTCGATAAGAATGTCAAACCTCGCTTCTTCTCAGAGGGTGACCTGGTTTTACTTTATGACCAGGATTCCGATAAATTGGGAGCAGGGAAATTCAAATCATTATGGATGGGTCCCTATATTGTTAAACGAGTATTAGCAAAAGGAGCCTACGAGTTGATGGACTATGATGGGATTCCACTGACGCAACCTCGCAATGGGCTGTACCTCAAACGCTACTATGCTTGATCTCGCATAGTAGTCCTCGTGCTTTTGTTACATTTTTGTTTTCGCCAAGAGTATTTAATTTGGTTAAGTAATCCACTTTTTGCATTCATTGTAGATGTCGAACCTACTGGAATCATTCGTTGGATATGCCGATGGAGCAAGTCGTAGCTCGCAAAATCTGTCTTCTGCGGCATGGGCCATTTTCAATCCCAGCGGCGAGTTAGTAAGTTTCAGAGGAGTATGTATTGGTTGGTATACGAACAATATCGCTGAGTACAACACATTAATAGAACTCCTTTCTGATGCCATTGCACATGGTATATGCCGACTTGTTGTCAGGCTAGACTCACAGCTCGTCATTCTACAACTCACTGACATCTATGCTGTACGAAATCCAGCTATCTATCGCATGTTCCTAAGGGTCAAAATTTTGGAAAGACAGTTTGATTTCATCCAATATCAACATATTTCCAGAAGTTTAAACACATTAACAGACTCATTGGCAAATTATGTGTTAGATAGACATTTGCGACATTTGTAAAAAGAAGCATCACATCAATATATGCAACAGGATCATGTAACTGAACCAAAATAAAGCTCCAAAAATCAAAAATATATTCCATAACTGTTTATAGTCTGTACATAATGTTCTGTAACCAAGACAAAATTGGTCAAATGACCCAAAAATAAAAAATGCTAGGGGGCACCCTAACCTTACGGTGCTAGTGATAACAAGTCACCGGCTTTGCAATGATGTGTAAGAGTTTAGTCCATCGACTCGACAATCCAGTAGTATGTTGCTTAAACTGGTGGAACTGGGCCAACATCTGCATGTACACATAAGTTTTGATTAGTCTTGATCAGAAGAATATAAGAACATTATAAACAACAATGAACAGAGATATGGTCAGAAGAAAATTACCCATGACACCCCACTTCTCTCCAGTCGGCAGCACCAAATCCAGATCACCTCGGAAGTCCATGCTAGCATATGGGAACCTGGCGTAGACCATCTCCTGACGGTCAAACCACTCAAATAAGGTCTTAGAAAATGAAATCTGGGGTTGGCCAGCATGCCGAGACATGAGATCGACCCATCTCTGCATCCGTGGTTCTGTCGGTGGCGGAAGGCCAACTGATATATACTGTGGCTGCATCAATGGGATTCGCTCCAAGGCAATGGCAGTCAAAATAGAGCCATAACCAAAGTTCTTAGATCTGCCACTCTTCACCTTGGTCAACTGTTCCTTCATCATAGAAAGTACTGCATCACACCAATTGAACACCTTTGGTTCAAGGCATTCCAGAGCATACTGCATATAAGATCTGTTGGCTATATGGAGAGCAGAACTACCAGGTAGTCTAGCAAAAGTAAACAGGATGGTCCGCAAGGGCCAGTCAGTGACGTCTCGGATGTTGATCTTGCCGTCCGCACTCGGCTGAGATCCCTCTCTGCAATGCCGGCGAATGTACTCCCTTACAGATTCACCCCCACGGGCGGAACCTGATAAAGAGAGAGGGGCACTATGCCTCGACAAGCCAGTCGGAAAATAGATGTCCACCACTGTCAAGGGGATCGATTTTCCCCTAATCTGGAATACCTGGTTGATAGGATCCCAAGCATTGATGAAATACTACAACAAACTATTTTGTTGCCTCATGCTCGAGATACGGAAAAACTTCAGCAAGCCACAGTTTCGTAATGCGGCTACTGTGCCCGGATCATGTAAAGAAACAACGTCCTCTTCTTCATGCTCGCGTTCTCGCCATGTGACAACCATTTTCCTCCGATGAATCTCTGAAAAACAAACAAGGGAAGAGTCAGGATCTTCATTTGGTGAAAACAGGCAAAAATTTCATGAGGAAACCATGCAAAAATTTTCCTCCCTGCGCCCATCGCAACCCAACAAGTGTTCTAGGAGCGATGCATACTGACTAGTCAGTGAAGACATCAGTATGCATCGCACCTTTCAACTAAGGAAGGGTGCGATGATCCTAGGGCGAGTTATTCAAACCCCAGGGACTCAGCAGAACAGGGAAATGAGCTCAAAATCTAAAATGAAAGGCATGAAATGAAAGACCACAGGTTTAACTCCTACTTGGTCCGAACAGTGTCGAGAATCGTCCACAGAATCTCTCGGAATCCGCTGGTGAAAATCGGGGGGGGAAAAGCACCTCCAGAGCTCCAACAAACCAAAATCAAATGAAATGGTAAAATGAGAGGTAAAAAGTCACTTTTAATTTACTATGCACATAATTCAAGTAAAATATTAGTGTTTTGACTCATTTCTCATACATATGTTTTCATTTCTAATCGGTTTGATGAAGTAGATGAACAGGTAGTACTATCTTTGAAAGAACAAAATGTTAAGGGTAAATCAAAAATCAATGACCATCATGGCGAGCAATGTTGTCGCAGAGCTCAATCTCGTTAAAAAATAAACTCTACACGAGCAGTTTAGCGCATAGTTCAAGCTCATTAAAAAATAAATATAATTCATGAGCAAGTGTTTCTCCTCACGTTTAAGCTCATTAAAAAACGAACAGGTAAATAACCATTGTGAATGCCTTATTGCTTGCTTTTGAGCCTTAGTCGTGTT
Organism: Pinus taeda; assembly: GCA_000404065.3. Classification (NCBI taxonomy): domain Eukaryota; kingdom Viridiplantae; phylum Streptophyta; class Pinopsida; order Pinales; family Pinaceae; genus Pinus; species Pinus taeda. Next base: position 291,686 of record APFE030446330.1, read on the forward strand.
CTCGCCACCACCTCCACTCTTTTTTTAGCCGATCATTCACCCCCATATGATTGTTTACCCCTTCAAGGAACATCTGCGAAGAGTGATTCTGCTAGCCATCCTTGTAACAGTGTCGTAATTGGAAAATTCCAAATCTTACCTGGAATCAGCTACTACCTGAAACCATCACTCGTTCCTTAAAAACGAGTCTTCTTTAAGCTCTTTTCACCTGACTCGTAAAATATGAAAATATTGTCGAGCGATTGGCCTCTCCGACTTGTTAAAAGGCATTAGAAGTGCTATCCCTCCTCTAGATTTTAATCTTTTTGAACCTGAGAGATTATTACACGAAAATATCGAGCGTTTTTCTTTTTCAGCTCGCTAAAACTATCTAAAATTCATCCCTTTCATATTATTTTATGCTTTTTCGGACTTAAGGGATTATATAATGGAAAAAAAAATCTTCGGAGTCTTCTTTTCGTTTCTTTCAGACTCTGTAAACTTGAAAGAGGCCGATTTATCTTTGTCATTAAACTCGTTAAAACTAAAGAGTGACAAACTCATCCAACAGGATGAGAACGAGTTTCACTGTCGCTAGGCTCGCTAAAATATAGCGATAGGTTCGCCTGAAGGGCGAATTATAGAAAAAGCATATGTTATCCTCCTCAAGCTTGAAAAAAATAAAGAGGTATTGGTCAGCAATGACTGGGGAAATTTGGGAAGAAAACAAGAAGAAACTTTATTGGTAGCAAGTCACTCTTGAACATGACACTTTCCTTTTGCATCCATGCCGGGTTGGGTTGTTCCGTTCACTAGTCTTCACCATTGGTCTGTCACACCATCCATCTTTGGGGTTAACGCTACCAATCCATCGTCAGTGTCACCGATATGTTCAAGAGAAGTCATTCAGACAATTCACCTGAGTCTCACCCACTGCAATACATTCATGCTTCATTCCTTCATGACTGCCACCCTGAACCCCATATCGTCAGTCTGTTTTCACCTCCAAAATCATTTGCTTCATTCCGTGTCGTTGATGTGGGATTCATTAAGGCCCTCCTGTGACGTGTCACTTCTTGTCGACATCAGCTCATTATCCAAGAAGTTGACTTAGGAACAACCCTCTCAGTACTTTGAAGCTTGCATGCCTCAATGGCAAGTTTCTCATTTTTGGCAACAGGTTTACATCAATGGCCTTCGACAGAGAGATTTTGCGTGGTGTTCGGCGCCAAGTCCTTTTTCACACCATGTAAATTGTAGTGTAGTACCTTGAGGGTCATTGTCATTATGGGTGATTCCTCGCGCATGTTAACAACTTACATCATTGGCTGGTAATCAGGCAATGTCTTTCCATGTTCAACTCCAAAACATTTTTCACATGGATCGACTTGTACTTCGAGTGAAGATTGGCCGAGTTTTGAAGACCTCAGATCTAGTTTCATCCATCCGGGTTTCGATATATTCAGGAATATAAAAACATCCAGTGTACATCATTGTCGAATAGATGATCATCCAAATCAAAGGATGATGTGTCCATATCATTAGTTTGTCACACAGATGATCGTCTATCCTATGTACGTGAAAAATGAATTTATAAATCTGAGCATGGGAATGCTTGCCTCAACTAGATCATGAAAAAATGTTGTCAAATAATGTATTGTATTGTATCTTATTACAGGTCGGCTCCCAACTCAGAAAAACTTCAGATCCTCATAGTAAAGCATTTCACCCGACATTAAAAAAGATTAACGACCTCATGCTTTAGGGGGCAGCTGTTATAAACATTTTTGTGAAATTCAACCCCAATCACAAATGTCCATAAACTGAGGGCTCTTAAGTCCCTAAAATTGTTGCTTCACTGCCTAAAGGAACAAGGTCAATTGATTACATCATCTCCCAGAAGTTCTCCACTAAAAACTGCTCAGAAATGGTCAAAACTGGACCATACTGAATTCCCAGTGTAGAGATTGCGATGTATAGCACCTAATACACATGGGAGGTGTGATGCATACTGAAAATTCCTTCTACAGGGTGCGATGGACGAGAATAGACAAGTGGCGGAGAGAGTTTGCTAAGTGGATGATCAGGGAATCTTCTAGAAACTTCTCATATGACACTTGCCTCTCAGAATTCGCTCAAGGATGAGTAAGAGATCAATGAAATATCCAAGTGGAACCAAGAACTATCAGAGAGAGGAAACTAATCAAAAACCCAGAGCTGACTCACACCTTTGCAAAAATCTATATATGGATCTCTCATCCCAGAGATCCAGAGATCTGGAGGCTGGAATTTTGTAACTTATAGAGAAGTGTTGTTGGTATTCTGGTGTACATTCACAGTGTTGGGTGATTTTTCTTTGCTTGAGGTGAAAGAAGGGCTTCTTAACTGGAGGATGATGCTGGGTCAGAGCTACTTATGGTTGTAATCCTCTTGCTACTTTTTATCTGAATAAAGTTATTCTTGTTTCTTTCCATATCCTGGTGTGCTTTTATATATGCTTGTATATGGTTAATGTACATCTGATCCTGCATTATTTATGAATTTAGATCCTTGTTTCTTGCATAGTAGTTTGTTGCTGTGATTCTACAGGTCCTTTTGAATTTGAGCAGACAAAGAGCGAGCAGCAAAACTCTATAAACAAGGAGAGGGAATCGAGCACAAGACTCAGGTTGGCCCTCTTGGTTCTCCTCTCATCTATTTTCATAAAAGGAACCAATAGTAGACTTTGATTGTTTGTTTCTAAGATAGCCACCCATCTTAGTGGGAATAGCAGCATCCGTGTGGACACTATTCATGTATAACAAGGAGGACCTTGCAAGATATTTTGAGATGAAGGACATGGGGCTCATTCATTACTTTCTTAGCATGGAGGTATGGTAGGGAGATGGGGAGTTGTTTGTATCTAAGGGAAATTATGCCAATGAGATACCCAGGAGATTCTGCATGGAGAGAAGTGAACCCATGGAGACTCCTCTAGCTGGTAATTGGAGGAAGGAGGATGCTACCTCAAGGGAAATAGTGGAAGCCACTGTTTATAGGAAGCTTGTTGGTTCACTCATGTACTTGGTGAACACATGACTGGATATGTTCTATGTATTTAACCAACTTAGTTAAGAGATGGTTAGGCCTAGCAAGCTATATTGGAAGGCAACAAAGCATGTATTGAGATACCTCAGAGGAAATACTCATTTTGGGTTATGGTACATACAGGTAGAGGGAGTGAATCTTCAAGGCTTCACCAATGCAGATTGGGCAGGGAGTCCTTCCAATAGAAAGAGCACATCAGGATAGACCTTTAGTATTGGGTCAACGAAAGTTTCTTGGTACAACAGGAAACAGAGATCGGTTGCACTCAGTTCGGTAGAGGCAGAGTACATGGCTACAAGTCAGGTAGCAGAAGAGGCTATTTGGACAAGGAAGATCCTGCTTGGTTTGTTTGGTCAGCAAATGGATCTGACAATGATGTATTGTGATAATCAGAGTTTTATCAAGCTCTTTGAAAATCCAGTCTTCCATTATCAATCCAAGCATATTGATATCTAGTATCATCATCTCAAATATTGTGTATTGAGGTGGATCATGTTGTTAGATTACATTCCCAGGAAGGAGCAAGATGTTGACATCTTGACAAAGGCATTGTCAAGATGTCAATTCAAGTTTCACAAAGATAGGATCAAGGTAGTTGATAATCCCTTTCTTGTTGAGAGGGAATGTCAAGAAATGGAAACAAGAAATTCTAGTTTAATTTGTCTTTGAATTAAGCTATGAATTAAATTCGAATTCTATTCTCATAGGAATTTAAAATAGTTAAATTAAGTTTATTAAACTTACTTAACTTAGGAATTTTGAGTTGGAAGTATTTTGGAAGGCATGTGTATGTTCTCCCTACTTTGTAGGAGTCTAGTATGAGTTAATTGTGAGTTGTAAAATACAAGACTCAGTTTCATGAGTTAGTTCAGTTAAATTAGTTCTCAAACTGATTGAGAGAATTAATAATGAGTTAATATTCAGTGGTGACAATAATGAGTTCCACCAATGCTACTCTAGTTAACTGAATATTTACTCATCAGAAACTCATGCATGTCGATTCTGAGAAAGACCCAATTAAGACTAGAGTGCAGGGACAATGTACTATTTATTTTAGATTTTTCGGAGTTGCACTGATAGTGCATGCATTCAGAAACTCATCCTTGAGGGATTGTGCTATTTTTAGAGGCTTTATTTCCCTTTAAATACAAGCTTTCCTTCATAGGAATTACACATTGAAATAGAGATTCGGAGAGCTTGTGAAGAGGCTAAGCTTTGGCCTTGATCTTGCTTATGAGTTGGAGATTGAATTTGTTGAGTGTTGGGATTGTTATTGCGAGAACAAGCATTGTAATTTCATCTTGATTTTCCAGATTAATACAAAACAGATAGTGGGGTTTTGAGTTGTGGATTTCCCTAGATATTTATCGTGTTATGTGCCTTTGATTCTCTTCCTCTATTGATTATTGTTTTCTCGTTGTTTATGGGATTTCGTTGTAAAGAGTAGAAGTATATTCTTATCTCTTACTTTAGAAAATTTCATTAGCTTTTGAATCTACAAGATTTTCTATAATTACAATTGTGTTTTATAATTACAATTGCATACATATGTTTATTATTATATTAAATCTAAAACCGTTGGCGGGTCCTAACTCAAGGACCTGCATATGTTTTTCCAGATTTTATTATATATGTCCTTGAATATTCCATACTAAACCAGTTTGGACTAACCTAACTTTCACCCTACTTATGATTATTATTTATTGATTGAATTATATGATGTATTAAAACAATAGTGAAACATTCTTTTTTCATATACAAAATTGTTTAAAACACATCTTAATCTTTCACCATAATAAAATAACACATGAAGGAATTCTTGTTCACATATCAATAGAATCATATGAAACATTCCTTGTTCATATACAAATTCGTTTAAAACACATCTTAATCTTTCATCATAATACAATAAAACAGATACAATAACACATCTTAATCTTTCATCATAATACAATAACACAGGAAGAACCACCTGTTCATATATCAAAAGAATCATATGAAAAGTTCCTTGTTCATATACAAAATTGTTTAAAACACATCTTAATCTTTCATCATAATACAATAACATAGGAAGAACTCTTTACATACCAATAGAATCATATTATATTAGCAGAACACTTATATGTATCTGTTTCAATTTATTTAGGCTACCACAACATTACTGAGGAGAAAAGATTGCTCCACTCAACCAACAAGTTTAGGTAACCTTTACCATTACCCCCCTGAGCTAGTTTACTTCTAGAACAATTATTTATATAGGGACCAAAACAGGTCCACCTAAAACTTTTTGACTACACCAGGTCTATCAAGGTTTATTATAGACCTTATAGGTCTAACATGGAGTTCAAATAGCCAACCAACTCAAGAACCCCTTTCTTTGGAAGCATCTTACCCTTCTTCAACAACACGCCATGTCTGAAGAATCAGTTTCATTTCATCTCTTGGACCTCCTCCAATGAGGTTTGAAGTCTCTAGGTTTCCTCGCGTTTTTTCCCTCTCACCCTCCTAGCTCCCTTTTCCCTAACTAAGATAATTTATCTCTAGGGAGGGGAATAACTATCTTTTATCTGTCTAGTAAGTAAAACTCATGCTTAACATCATTTCTCTCCATTAATTCTTTGGTAAACCATAGCCAAATTCAATTAGTAAAATTAAAAATAAAAATTCATGTTTATTACCTATTCATGCGAGGAAGTCTACCAAATTACTTCTATAAAAGTAAATCAAATATTGATTTTTCATTGAGGGGTATTACATCTTCCCCTCAAGAAAAACACCATCCTCGATGTTTGTACCTGGATAAATTCTTCCATTGCACTTTTTCCATTGCACTATAGCCTGAGTGAGATCTCGCTTTTGTAGCATGATTTCTCTTTGATCGAGAATATGCAGAGGTCTAACTTGGGATTCTTCGTGTGGTTTGACCTACATCCACAATCATTATGGATGTCATTAGTTTCCATTGGTCATTATATATATTATATATATATATATATATTGTGTGTGTGTGTGTGTGTGTGTGAAATTTATTACATACAAAATCAGTTGTTATTTATTTACCCAACAAGGGTTATCAACATGCATCACAACCTAGCACGGGTTAGCCACCTGCTCTCAATAAGAATTAGTGGCATCATTGTAAACTCATCAACAATAGCAATAAATCCCCTTTTACTTACCCAATGGCTATTCCAATCAACGATGACCTCACTATATGGTCCCACTATAAATTTCATATCATGGAAGTACCAATTCCATTTGCACTACTTAGATAATATTTTAGAAACCATATACTATTCTTGTCTTTTATGATAGATTGCAAATAATGTATTATTGTTCTAGGTAGCACTAATATGCTTTTATCTTAATTCAATGTTATATATTCATTAGTCATGCATGAATAAAGTTTAGGATAACTTCATTTTCCTTCCATATTCAATGTGCCCATGTTGTTGTCTAGTTTGTCCAAGTAAACTTAGATATGCCTATCTTGGTGCTTTAAATTTAAATAAAAACACCGAGACTGGAAACAAACATTTGGAGCACTCATCCATTAACTTTATAAACCACTAATTCTTTAATAATAAAAATGCATTGGCTCATACAATCTATGATACCATGCACCGGTCCTAAGATTACCCAATTGGCCACAAAGGGACAATCACAGTTGATATTACAAGAGATCTTACTAGAAGCCATGTGAGGGGCGTTATTTTGGAAACTATATTAATGGGAAATGAACAAAAGGAATCAAATGTTGAAAAGTGAATTGCATAAACAAACAATGGAAAGCAGACCTAGAAAATGGGCTTGTAAACACGTGGGTTCTTGTTGCAAAACTAATAAAGGGACAAGAGAATCCAGGTGATGTCACACAAGGAAGATGAGATGCATGAAGAGATTGAAAATATAGAAGCCTGACAGGTAACAATATACCATACTTCCTTGTAGGAAACAATATCACTAATGAGGCAAGGCTAGATGAAAACAAGTTGAATGCTTATGCTTTGGAAAAGCTAAAGTTTCTCTTGAATATGAGATACAAAAGCATTTGGAAGTGGAATTGATCCTTTCTCAGCTCAAGAGTGAGAATCTTGATGGGTAGAAACTTGCAACGCTTGATGAATTACAAGGCCCCCATGTTATGGAATTAGAAATATTTTCCATGCAAGTTGTGCAAGAAATGCATTACAGCATGTGTAGAATGTAAACTTTGCATATGTCTTGTTACAGAGAGAACTATGACATAAGTCTTGAGTATAATAAGGTGACCTTGTAACTCTTTGGGTAAACAATGTTGTTCCTTGAAATAATCCTCATGAAACATGTAACTATTACAATATACCTTTCTGTCATACAGGAAACAACCCTACGCACAAAGTGCAATGGCCTTGGAGAAGTTCTAGAGGAAAATAAGCTCATTGACTATTAAATTGATACTAAATCTGGAAAAAATGTTAATAAAAGCTTGTGACAGAAAAACATGAAGACAAGAAAGAGGAACAAAGCTTTTGCCAGGAGCATGTTGGAACTCGTATATTCTACCAAATGGATTGAAATTGATATAACCTTCCTAAGGAATTTTGACATATATTTGGATCATTTTTCTTTCAGCACCAAATTCATTAGCTTTAAGTATTTAATTCCCTTATGATGGTTATTTTCCTTGTTGGCTTAGTCTCAATGATTGTGGTGTGTAGTCTAAGGAATGGTTATGCAAAATAGTTCCATGAAGATGATCTAGATATTGTGAAAGAAATGGTAGTGAAGAATCAAGGTTGGAAGCTTGTTCATGAAGATGTTTTTCAGTCACCCTAAAATATGGTCTTGTTGTCAACATTGGTTGGTATTGTTGCACAACTTTCTATGCTTTTAGTGGTCATCTCATTGGCTATTGAATTTGTGAATTCTAATTTCTTTTGAGCCAATCTGTCCCTTCAAGTTGCAGGTCACATCCTAAAAGCAGCATCATTTCTCATTAATCCTTACATCTATGACTTGCGACCCCATCAGGTCTCCAACCGCATTCTTAGATAGCAAGTGACCTTTTGTTACAATTTGCATATGTGATTTGCAACCTTTCTTCCCTTGTCACACACAACAAAATTTTGGTGCAAGTCTAAAGTGTGATCTCCCTCCAGTCACATTTTTATTTTCCATCTCCCACATGTTGCAATTTCCATTTATGATCTCCCACGAGTTACAATTCCCATTTGCGATCTCCCACAAGTCACAATTCCATTTGCGATCTCCCACAAGTCACAATTCCATTTGTGACTTTCCACAAGTCACGATTCCTTCTGCTACCTTCCTTAAGTAGCAATTCCACCTGTGACCTTCCTCAAGTCACATTTCCAAATGCAATTGGCACCAACTATTGTCCTGGTTGTGACTTTTCTCAATTAGACAATTCCTCACTACTACTTGACTTTTGATAAATGTGTTGACAAGATTTTGAACCTGCTAAAAGCATTAGGGGAACTATCTAGTCGGAAGAAGATTTATGTTAAGGACTTTGTGATAACAATAATTGTTGCATTGGCCCTTTGGAGAGTCCCTCAATATAATAGCCCAAGGCGAGTGTCATCAGCGTTGTAGTACAAATAGGCAAGGATTCTTTTATGTGAACCGCTAAATATGCAGAAATATCAAAGGGAAGAAAGAACGGAAGATTAGAATAATATGCTCGATGAATGTGGCTTTGCCATATCTCTTTAGAAGGATATTTCATCACTCCTTTGTGCCTTGCTTCTCCACCATCTACATTGAAGGGCAGTCCTTGGAGACTCAATTCTCTATTCAAAAAATTATCGCTCCTTTTACTCATTTCTTAAACATACCATTGCCCTAAATAATTTGGACTAAATGTTGGATTCATACCTTTGAAATCAATTGGGAGTGTTGTGTTAAATAAGCCAATGAACAAGCTTGCAATTCAAATAATTTCTAAGAATTGTTTTCTTTAACATATGTTAGATATGTTAGCACTTCTAGAGTTGTAGGAAAAGGAAGAGGCACAATGCGAGTTAACAAGTTGATAAGGGATTGGATATTGTGAGTTTGGAGTCTAGAAATATTTCATAACATATCAAAGAGAAATTCAAGAGAACATTATTAGAAGTAGTTCCAAGTAAAGTCAACATTGATACTTCCCAAAAGAAAACGAAGTTTCCCAAGTAAGACGATGAGAAATTTGTGGCATGTTGGAATGTGGCAAGTAGTTGGAGATCTAGGAGGAGTTGATGGAACTCTCATTATTTTTATCGAGCTTATGAGTGGGCATGAAAAGTTCTTGAATCAGACAACCAAATTTCAGGTTGTAGATTTGTGGTTCCCCTGAGGGAACTTTCACACATAGATATCAATGTGGAATATCATTTATAGGTATTAGTGTTTCCAGTTGTTTGGTTTATTCTATTGTGAACCATACTAGAAGTTTATTGGGGAATTTAGAGGCTCTTATGTCATTAAATCCAATTGTTATTGGAAATACTCTAGTAAATTATAGCTTTAGTCAGATAGTTGATGTTGTTACGGTAGTTGCAGATGTATCAAATCCTTTAGGAAGGTTAGAGGCATGCATCCATGCATTGTCTGGCATGATGAAATTCAAATGGGATCCATAGCTATGTGCCAAAGCCTCATTATTTCTTGATCTTATTGATGCTAATAGCAAAGCATATGCTTCCATTATAGATAAGGCTAAATCATATGTTTCACATGTTCAGTATAGAGTTGAAACGAATTACAGTATGGATAGAAATATTTAATCTAGAGTACGAATACACGTAGAGGTGGAAATTAACTGAAACCATGAGAGGAATAGTATTTATCCTTATAAAATTTTCATGGTTAGGTGGAGGTTAAGTCTCATAATGGACAAGAGAAAAAATTGTGGATGTGGTTATTGTTGGTTCTCGAAAAATTATTGCTAACCTACCAATGGATGCATCGAGAATGTGGCCAACAAGTTTTCAAAACAGCTTACAAGGAATGTGTGATTCAAATAAGAAGATGTCAATGACATTTACTACCCAATCCTACAACAAGAGTAGAAATGTAAGATGGATTGGTTTGAATGGTCACCCACAATTTTCAAACATTATAATGAAAGCACGGGTGGGAAACTGGAAGATGCATTTGATATCACCATGCCAATCAAAGGTTTTAGGAGCAGATGGTGATGTGGTTAGGAATGTGGTCAGAACCATTTAAGTCAATGACATTGGAACAATTGAGAAACAACCTAGATTTGATCTTTGGGAAATGTCTAAGGAATATGAAGTTATTTCAATGAAAATTATTTGGTTCTAATTTGATTAATAATTCAACCGGGGGTGACCCAAAACCATAAAAATTCATAGCTCCTATTAATGAGGAAGAGTTACATGTTTTTTCTCATGCTTCAATTGAAACTTGTTTCGGTGTAAAGAACCTGACCAACAAAAAAAGTAGCCAAGTCTGAGGTACCAGCTTGGAGCTGTGAACAAGAGAAAACATCTCCAAGATAATCCAAAGAAACACAATATAGGGTTTTAACTCATAGAAATCCTACAAATGGTTGTACCAAGGTACATAAGTAGGGTAGTGCTCTTGGGAGAGTTGTGGATCTCACAAAATTTGAAGACTATACAAAGCTTATTTGTGAGCTTGAGGTGATGTTCAATTTTGAAGGACAACTACAGGATGTAAACAAAGGTTGGAAGGTTGGTAAGGACATGATTTTTGGCAAGGGACATTTTCCAAAACAAATTTAAGGAAGATTAGAATAATCTTGCACAAGATATACAAACGTTGACAATATTGTGATGTGTAAAAGGGACTATACAAGGGCCCAAAACTGATATTTTCTTTTCATGAACATGTCTTGTTTCCAATATTGTTCTCTAATTGCAAATTTATATGACCTATCTATTTTTCTTACACGTAGAACAGATGAAACAAGGATATTGACCCATGCAAAGGAAGATGGGGTTGAGCCATGGATTTCAACTAGAGGCTCCTCACAAATGTAGAGATGATCTAGAACATACCAATTATTATATTGTGTGTTTGGGTTCCAAACTATTGGTATTCAAGGGCTTAACTCAATTTATTAGTTCAATAGTCAATTCCATAAGAAGGTTGTGCATCTAGGGTTTCAACCAATAGGCAAACTGGATCCATGTAGTGGCTCATGGCACTGTGTCAACCTTGATAACAAGTGCAGTAGCAAGAAAATAGACATTCAATACAACAAATGAACACTAAAACCTTGTTCATCATCTCATGCAAGTCTCCATGACTTCACAACAACATTAGCAACAAGCATTGTAGGATTTCAAAAAGCCATCTCTATTCTCCTCATAATCTCTCTTCTATCAGTGTAAATATTTCTTATCACAATGTCCACATCTATGCAGTAATCAATTGGGTATGTAATATTCATCAAACATGAGAGACTCGTGAGGATTTTCAAGAGTAATGAGGGTAAGAGAAAGGTTATAGTAGGTGAACAGTCACCTCACTTCTAAAAATATACCCTCATACATCATCAGATGGGGATTTTGGCATTTGAGCTAGGACTAGCATTAGATAGTTTATTTTGTGCTTAAGGAGAGAGAGGCACTCAATTCTTGGCAGCTAGTAGGGTGAGTTGTGGTGAGGCTAGGGTTTTTCTTTGGATGATGGTATGAAAAGTGTTCCATTAATGGGACTTGATGGACTTGTTGAATATGTATTTGAATATGCAACATGGATAATGAGAAGTTCTTCACTTTCAACATGGATTCTCATGCATCTTTATGGTGGTTGTATTGGCTTTCCCAGTATTTCCATTGTGTTTTTATGTGTGCTTTCATGTGGGAAATATGTGAATGAAATCATTATTATCTTATGGATTGCATGTTCGCTTTGAATCTTTGTTTTCTTATTCCACACAATGTCGGTAACTTATTGTGAACTGATTTGCAATTAAGCTCTGGTACTTTCTTATTCATGTATGTTTGAGATTATTTTAGCTTAGTAATCCTTCTTGTGGCATGTCGATTCTTATTGTTTTGTTGTTGCATTCTTGTATCTTCTTCTGCATGTTTTCAATCTTAGGTTCACCTCATTGCCATTATTTGGGAATTTCTTTCTTGCCCTAACCCTAACATGTCCACATTTGACTGCCATGAGAAAAATAACATAATGGTTGTTGGGCCTACATACCGAATGGGGATCCTATCCCAAACCTACATACCGAATGGGGATCCTATGCAAGGTCTATGTTGTGTGTGGAGCATGATTGTTCAGAGGTCTTTGTTTCAGCAGGATGTATACCCCAGGAATTTTTGTACACCCCTCCACGCGGGGGGGTGCGGGGGCGCCGATCCCCCCCAGCTGGGGGGTCCGGGGGCTAGCAGTCCCCCGGCGGGGGCTCAGGGGCAGCGCCCCCGAAGCTAAAAACAGATGTAAATTTTGCCTTGTAAAAGTATAGTAATTTCTGGTCAATCTGAGCTGTTCATTAGGCGGATGATCTGACGGTAGAACTTATGTTTAGTTTTGGGTTTTTTTCCCTAGAAGGCAACCCCTCTCTTTGTATGAGGGTATTGTATTTGAGGCGGCGATATAGATGTGTATTCTGTGTGTGTGAGCGAGAAACAGAGAGGTGAGACTATGAGAGAAAATAGAGGATATTACAACGGCTTTGTTGTAGGTTGTGTCTCTTCATTTTGCTGGATAATAGAAAGGAAGGACTGGCTGTTCGAGGTGGACGTAGCCCAAACTGGGTGAACCACGTATATCTGTGTCTCTCTTGTTTTGTGCGTTTTCTGTGTTTATATTTCTGCAATATTTTATGTGTTCCATTGATCCGTAATATATATAATATTCTAACAAAAAGTACCCAAATGGTGGCCTCCCTACCTAGTTTATAGAAATTTATCCTCTCTCCCTTGGTGGACCCATTTTCCAGTAAATCGCACTCCTTTCTTTCTCTCTCTTCCTCCATTAGTGTGAGTTAACTTTAAGGGTTGAACTACCTCCTTTTTGTGGTCCCCACATCCCACTAAGTCTGTAATTTCTCCTATTCTAATAAGTCCTCATGTCTCCCACATCAAAATTTTCTCCAATGCTTGAATTAAAAAAAATTGTTATGCTTAGCACCATCCCAAGGATCTGGCTTTCCTCCTAAGATGAAAATTCAAAATTGGGGATATTGCATTGACCCATTGAATTTAAATCATTAGTTGCAATAGTTAGAAGTTAATTTTAGTTTTCATCATATATATGAAGAATATAATATTTCATTTTCTCATCTAAAATTAGAGGGCCATGCCCTAACCTGTTGGGAAATCCACATGGAAGCATTAAGGTTGAAAGGATATCCTCTAGTGACTAAGGGGGGGAATTTGAAGGCTCTTATAAAGTCACAATTTTGCGCTATCAGGTATGTAGAGGATCATTGGATCTAGTGGCATTACTTTAGGTAAATTCAAGGGCATAGTGTATAGGGGTACACCACATAATTTAGAATGATATCTATAATACTATGTATCTCCCTAAAGAACCCAAATTCACTCCTCAAGTATTTTTGGTGGTTTACAAAACTATTTGTGAAATCAAGTGGCGTTGTGTAAACCTGAATTGGTGGACAAAGCTTATGTATAGGCACAATGAATAGAGCATATAGGCTAGCAGAAAGGGAAATCAAGTGGTTCAAGTAGAAGAATGACTATGTTGGGTCCCTATACTACTAGTGTAACCCCTTATTGTTATTATTGCAACACACTTATTGCATTATAGTGCCCATATAGTCCCCTTGTTGTTATTATTATCCCACATAGAAGCCCACTATTGTTATTGTTGTGCCCCTACAATATTATTTTTATGTAGGCTCTGATTGTATTGGGACCCCTTAGACCCCTATATATAGAAATGAGGTCTTGTCATTTGTATCATCCAAGAATCGTTCATTTGTATAATGTAAAGGAGGTTTCCCCCCTTGAAGAGGCTGATCTCTAAGTCATTAATCTATCTTTTCTATCTTTTTGTGAGTTGATTCCATAACATTTGGTATCAGAGCTTTGGATTCTAGGGTTTCACTGTTCAAAACATGTCATCATGGAATTTTCACTATAATGTTTTCTCTACGATGTTTCAGAAGCTAGAAAACAAAACCCATTTGAGACAAAATCGTTTTGAACCTCAGGTCTAAATTTTAGATATTTTCCCCCTATATTTTCGGAGATATAATCTGAGGAATTTAGGGTTTTTGCAAGATCCAGAATTCCATCTCAAACAGGTCAGCACGGAATTTTTGCTTTAATTGTTTTTATACGCAAGTTCAGACTTTGAAATTAAAACCCATTTGAGTTGCACTCGTGGTGAAGCTCAGACCCAAATTTCAGATCTTGTTTTGCTATATTTTTGGATATATGGTCCAAGACATTTAGGGTTTGTTCAGACTCCCGAATTACATTCCAACCAGGTGACCTTGGGAAACTCGTCATAACTTTCTCACTAAGCATCAGATTGAAATGTCATAAAAAATTATAGAAACAGGATGGCCTATAGTTTTCTTTGTATCAGTTGTAGGTCTTAAGGTTGAAATAGTGACACTTGGAACTTCGTACAAGTTCCCTCTACTGAAATACTCTATAATCGGGTCATCGTGGGATATTTAGAAAAATCTTCCTTGGAGAATCCAATATTGATCAGACTTATGAGTTTGGAAAGAAGACTTAGAGAGCTACCACAAGATGCAATTTCAAAACTTGGAGATTTGAAATTACAAAGTTGCAGTCATTTCAATATTGAGCTCCTAAAATCAAGGAAAAGTAATATGAGGAAGTTTTATGGCAAGGATCCAGTCAATTAGATACTATAGATGGAGAGATATTTTGATCTACATGATGTACGACTATTACAAAAGGTACATATTGCATCATTATAATTAGAACAAAATCAGTTTGTATGGTATAGAGGGCTTTATTCTCGTAAACCACTTGTCACCTAGTCAATTTTCACGGAGGAAATGATAGCACATTATGAGGATACAAAGAGAAACACCTTATTTATCCAATTGATAAATCTCAAAAAAAAGTGTTCAATGGCAAAACACATTGAGGACTTCCAAAAATTGAATATAAGGGTAAATGATATTCTAGAGAAGAAAAGGATTGATGTCTTCATAGGGAATTTAAAGGATAACATTCAACATGAGTTTCATCTTTGGAAGCTTGATTCATTGGAGAAGGCATTCAGGTTGGCAAGAAAATTTGAAAGTGGAATTATGGAAACAAGGAATCCTACCACTCACAACTATAAATATGGAAGTGTTTTTGCTCCTACCCTTCCACAACCTACAAGGTTTACACCACAACATTTGGATGAAAAAAAAGAAAAACTGTTTTGTTACGGTTGTGATAGAGGATACACTAAAGGTCATAAGTGTACCGAGAAGAAATTATTTTACATAGATTGTGAAGAGAAGGAAGAAAAGTATCAAGAAACATCAAAAGAAGAGGATATACACTAGGAACCAACCCCAAAGAAATAAGAAATGAATCCGACCATATCTTGTAAAGCGTTGGCAAGAATTACCACTCCTCAAACTCTCAAGATAGAAGAACATATCAAGAAGAAAAAGGTTCAGGAAGTGAAAGATCACGTCGAGCATCAAGAAATGAATTCGACCATATCTTGTAATGCAGTGGCAATAATTACCACTCCTCAAACTCTCAAGATAGAAGGACATATCAAGAAGAAAGAGGTTCAAGCAGTGAAAGATCACATCGAGCATTAGCAAAAAGTTCTCCAACTTTTAAAGGACAACCCCACTTTGGTGCCGAGTCGAATGAAACAATAGGAAGATTAACATTGCAGTGAAAGAAGTTTTGATGTAGGCGACTGGGTATTTCTATGACTACAACCATACAAACAAATTTCCCTAAAGCAACCTAAGAAGGATAATAAATTATCACCAAAGTATTATGGTCCATACACGGTGTTACAAAATATTGGTACTATGGCATACAAATTGGAGCTTCATGCATCTTCCCGAGTGCACCCAGTTTTCCATGTTTCACGCTTAAAGAAGGTTATAGGTGAGAAGATGCCATTCAAATAATATTTCTAGATTTTGAAGAAGAAGGAAAAATCATAGTGGAAACAAAACCAGTCACAAAAAAAAAAGAAATCAACAACTACAAAATCGATCACTTTTAGAATATCTCATCAAATGGAAGAACTTACCCGCTGAAGATTCCACATTGGAGGATGAGAATTTTATACAGAAGCATCTAGAACTACTCAAACATTGAGGACAACACTTTTTGAAGGTGAGGGGCATGTTAGGTCCCTATACTACTACTGTAACCCCTTATTGTTATTAGTGCAACCCACTTATTGTATTATTGGGCCCATATAGTCCCCATGTTGTTATTATTATGTCTCATAGAAGCCCATTATGTTATTGTTGTCGTTATAGAAATTTTTGGTCACTGCAACCCTAATCATAAATGTCCATAAATTGAGGGCTCCTAAGTCCCTAAAAGTGTTGCTTCACTACCTAAAGGAACAAGGTCAGCAGATTACATCTTCTCCCAGAAGTTCTCCACTAAAAACTGCTCAGAAATGGTCAAAACTGGACCATACTGAATACCTAGTGTAGAGGGTGCAATGCATATCAACTTCCCAGTGTACAGGGTGCGATGCATACTAAATGGCCCCATTGTATGGTGCGATGGTCGGGAATGGAAAAATGGCAGAGACAGTTTGCGAGGTGGAAGATCATGGACTCTTCCAGAAGCTTCCCCTCTGACACTTGCCTCTTTGTTTTCGACCAGGGATGAGTAAGAGATCATCAGTCTCCAAGTGGAATCAAGAACTATCAGAGAGAGGACACTAATCAAGACCCTAGAAGATGACTCACCCCCCTACAATTATCTATATATGGATCCCTCATCACAGAGATCCGGAGGCTGGAATATTGTATCTTGTAGAGAAGTGCTGCTGGTTTTCTGGTGAAATTTCATAGTGTTGGGTGATCTAAGCTTTACTTGAGGTGAAGAAGGGCTTTCTAGCTGGAAGATGATGCTGGGTCAGAACATATGGTTGTAATCCTCCTACTTTTCTTGATATTAATAAAGATATTCAAGTTTTCCTCCATATTCTTGTATGTTTGATTATATATGCATTTGGATGGTTAACACATATATGGTCCTGTGTTATTTATGAATATAGATCTCTGTTCTTCGATAGTAGTATACTGCTTTGATTCCACAGGTGCTCTTTGAAGCTGGGTAGATAAAGAAGAAGCGGCAAAGATCTACCAGGAAGGAGAGGAATCAAGCAAGGAAACCAAGCGCAAGACTAAGGTTGGTGTCCTTTGTTCCACTCTTATCTATTTTCAAAAAGGAAAGTGAAAGTAGACTTTACTTGTTTGTTTCTAAGATAGCTACCAGTCTTAGTGGGAATAGTAGCTCCGAGTGGACACTATTCCCGGTAACAAAATGGCGACTCCATTGGGGAACGAATAGATTGTTTGTTAGCCTATCTTTGTTTGTTTTATAAACTTATAGACGGAGCCTAAAGTCAAGCCAGCTAGCCTTCGAACTGCATTTTTTATACAAATGAAAAATAGATCAATGCTGCTTCAATCTATCTTTGGGTTTTGTTTATGAATTAAACAATTGATCTGCAAGAATTCTAATTGCCCTAAGTGGTGGCTCTAGTAACCTCCTTAGATCAGCCCCTGTGATTTACATTTACTGAACATCACTTACTCGACCTAAATCCCTGAATTGAATTGCAAATTGGGAGTAAGAACTGGTTAAAAGTCTTGCACTGATACCATCGCACCCTCCCTTCAAGGCAAACTGCATGCATCGCACTTTCCATGTGCAGTAGGTGCGCTGCATACTGATTTCCCTGTGTGATAGGTGCGATGGTTAGGGAAGGCTAACTTTACCTTCAGACTTTGGCTTTTTCTTCACTATTTTCAGTTCTATTCAGGAGTTTTGCTGTCTGTGGTCAGTATATCTCTATGAAAACCCCTTTCTCTTACATCATTCCACCTCTATTGTGCAAAGAACTGTAAGTGTTTTTATGTATTCTGCGCCATTTTCAGTTCTCTTTTGCAAAGAAGTAGCATAGTCGAACTATCATTTCTTAATCTGAAAGTGTCGTAAGTGTCGTTTTCAGTTATAGAAGAGAATCCCTTTGTTCTTGATAGTTGATTATACCGTTACTCTTGTATATGATTTGAATTAGTAGTTTTTAAAGTGTTGAAAAGCAATTTTCATTTCGAAATCGCAAAGTATCTCCCTTACCTTCACTTCATTTTGAAAAGAAATTTGTTGAGTATTGTCGCTTTGAAAATAATTCAGATTTTCACTTAGCTTTCTTATCGTCATTCATA
>APFE030446331.1:11281-24927 GCA_000404065.3 Pinus taeda
CGCCCTGAAAAACCCCTGGGAGCCATTGATTGTGCAGAAACTAGCTATCAAACTTGGGATTCCAATGAATTGTTGCTGGATTTTGACCGGAAAAATCCGCCGGAAAGGCTTTCAAAAAGTCGCGTTATAGACTACTGCCTAAAAAAAGGAGTTGTCTATAATGCGACTTTTTGGAGATTCCGGTGACGGAATCCGGCGGAAGAAACGAGGTTAAATCTTGATTTTTAGCAGTTAAAATGGTTTTTTAACTGCATATTTGGATTCAACGCCCTGAAAAACCCCTGGGAGCCATTGATTGTGCAGAAACTAGCTATCAAACTTGGGATTCCAATGAATTGTTGCTGGATTTTGACCGGAAAAATCCGCCGGAAAGGCTTTCAAAAAGTCGCGTTATAGACTACTGCCTAAAAAAAGGAGTTGTCTATAATGCGACTTTTTGGAGATTCCGGTGACGGAATCCGGCGGAAGAAACGAGGTTAAATCTTGATTTTTAGCAGTTAAAATGGTTTTTTAACTGCATATTTGGATTCAACGCCCTGAAAAACCCCTGGGAGCCATTGATTGTGCAGAAACTAGCTATCAAACTTGGGATTCCAATGAATTGCTGTCAGATTTTGACCGGAAAAATCTGCCGGAAAGGCTTTCAAAAAGTCGCGTTATAGACAACTCCGTTTAAATTATCATAAGCTGCCCAATCAATTTTGTTTTGGAACTTTATATTTATATTCCAACACATTCAATGGGATAAATTTGATACTCAAGTCAAATCTAGTGAGAGGTTCTTTTTTTCAAATTTGATACTCAAATCAAATCGAGTGAGAGCTTCTTTTTTTTCATTATATTGTTGTATTTATATTTCAATTACAATATTAAGGCTTAGTCTAACTTAATAAACGAAATGACAAATTTTTCTCATTAATTTACAATTTTAAAAAAATGAGTTTAAGTTGTTTAATTTGTTGAATTCCAATGCCCCAAGTGTCTTTGACAGTGTTGAATCTATTTAAGCATTTGATTTTAAGTTGCTTAATTTGTTAAATTCCAATACCGCAAGTGTCTTTAAGGGTGTTGAATCTATTTATACATTCAAAAAGATATTTTAAACAACAACAAAAAATCAGAATCTTGCTTGAAAGCACATAAATAGATTCACATGAAAAAATCATTTGGCCTATGATTTAAACTAAGTTCAATATTAATATTATAAAGAAAATTTTAATAAATTTATAATAAAATTTACTAATAAAATTAAAGATTATTAATAATGTTAAGATATAGTAATTATTTATTAATACAATTTAAGTTTATTAATAATTTAATATTAAATTTTAGTTTATTATTAATTAAAACTTTGTTATAAATTTATATAATAATATTTATAATAAGGTTTAAGGTTAATTATAATATCAATATTAAAAATAATAATATTAATATTTTTAATATTAATATGTTTATTAATAAGACAATATGGGTTAAAGATGGATTTGATGATATAACTCTCTGCAAGAGCCCGAGGGTGGAGCGATGGTTAGGGTTTTAGGCATTGAGTTCCTAGGGTTTGCTACAAGAAGGCAATCCTAGCTGCACGGATGACATATGTAGACAAGATTTAGACAACATTTCACACACACATGGTAGCAAATGGGAGCACTTGGTTTTTCGCACATGCAAGGGGTTGTTGGAGTTTCTCTTGGGTAAATGCAAGGAGGGTGAAAAATCGCCGCGGTCACATTTTTTTATTGCACACCTGCTTAGGGTTTTACCTGGGGAAGATAACAACCATCGCAATTAATTTTTATTATTACTCTTCTAGGCAGGGGAAATGGTCAACCCGAGAAACTATGTCGACCTGGAGCCCGAGCCCGAAGATATCTTATCAGTTTGGGGGCTTGAGCCAACTCAACAGAACTTGGACAAGGTAACGTTACCAGCTAGATCCCTAACTGGTAAAATGGGTCTTTCGGGGTTGGAGGAGAACCCTGAAAGCAATTTAAGGTTTCTAGAAGAAGGAAACTCTTTCTCTACTAAAGCAGCACTCTGGGATTCTAACAAAGGGTTTCAGGACAGTCATACTACTCAAACGAAAGCAATGAATCTCTCTTCAGGGTTGTGAGCAGATTGGTAAGCCCCATAACCTCTTTGGAAAATACCGAGTCTGTAGTTTTTACTAGAGGGCTTGAAGATATTGTTCAGAGCTGTGGGCAATGGGGAAATGATAGAATTTAATCATGTTTTGTCAAAAACTTTCAAGTTAAATAAAAGGGCTCAGCCTAAAGGGTCGATAGAACCCTTGTCATTAAAATTTCTTAAAAGCGAAGAGATGATACAATACTAGGAAATCTTATGCAAAAGGCAGGATAAATCCATGAATGTCTCGCAGAGGTAAAGAAGGCTCAAGGTCAAGTTAGTATCCAAGAAAATACCGGAGTTGAGAATGGTGAAGTACTGGGCTTTAGTTTTTTGGGGACTTCGAAGGGGGGTTTGGTGTTTTGTCTAAAATAGGAAAGACTGTAGAAATTGGGGAGATTATCAAACAAAATGTGTTGACATGTGATTACATTGGGAAGATAACTGAAAAATTTGAGCCAACAAAAGAAGAGAAGAACCAGTATGAGGTTGTTGAGAAGGGAAAAGGAAGTCTTTTGGGTTGAAAAGGAAAAAAGGAAAATGCATATGAAACAAGGTGGAGAACCCAAACCTTGTCCTTGGGGTTGACATACAAATAGATAAGGAAATGGAAGCTTCGAAACTCATCATAGTGGGGAGAGAAAAGGGAAGACATTATTCCACCAACTACATTTCATAGTGGATTTGAAAGGCCTGGAAGGCGACACCAAATAAACATTCAGAGGTGACCACGTTGGCGCTAGTGTTTTATGGTTAGATTCAATGATAATGAAACTCTCGAATGGGTACCTGAGAGAAATTGGTCTTTTGAGATCTCACCAATTCTCTTTAAGAGATGGATGTCGTTATTTGATGCACAAAGAGAAAAACTTGAGGAAATACCAATCTCACTCTGGCTACCAACATTTCCTCAGCTATGGACGAAGGATGTTTTCAAGGAAATTGGGAACAAATTGGGGATTTTTCTTGAAGCAAATATGTTCTTCAGAGAGACTAATTGTAGGATTGTGGCCTGAATCTTGGTAAAGCTTGATCCAAGGGAGGGTCTAGTGGAAAAAATTGAATTACAACTATAGGGGTACTCACATACTCAGATTATTGACTATGAGGAATTGCCTTTTCAATGCCATAAACATATCCATCTGGCATAAGATTGTACCCTGGGGTTTTGGAGAAGAAGAAGGCAAAGGGGAGCACCTAGAGATGAAGTTTTGGAAAATGCAGAGAAGAGAGAATTAAATCAAAAATAGGAAGCAGGGGAGAAATGGGATGTTGGTCTCAAACTGATGGAGGTTGAAGAAGTTATGATCCCAGTGCTTGGACATCAAGATGCAGAGGAGGATGACTAATGACTAAAGGCTCAGGAAGATATTCAAATCATCGGCCCTCCTCCCCAGTCTACGAGTATTTCTTTTCTTCCCCTTCCTCTTTATCCATATCTTTGCACTCTTTAATTGATAGTTTACCTAGTCCTAGTCCCTCCAAGATTTTTTCTACGAATGTGCCTTTTGTTTATAGTTTATCTTATGGTTTGGACAATATCATCACATCTATCCCTACCCTCAACATATTTGTGTCTTCCTCGACCGACCCAAATCCAACATCATCCCTTGTTTCATCATCTTTGGCCTCCCATTATAATTTGCGTCCTCATGACAAGAAAGACCTCCACTTAGCATCCATTGTAGGCCTAAGTGGTTTTTGTGAGCCTCCTAATTCAGGGAAGTCTAGAGGTAGGAAATCCAATTTATCAAGGCTCAAATTAAAGCAAAACTCGATATAATGGATGGTAAACAACTCTCTATGAAAGGGGAACTTAGAGCGGCGCGATTTCCTGTGGTGGTTACCAAATGATTGTTTTATCTTTCAATTATAGAGGGTTTTATAACACCCATAATATGCTAGCGTTGAAATATATCTTCATCAACACGTGTCTTGATGTAATTATGCTTCAAGAAACCCTAGGTAATGGAGAGTTTGTCTTTGCATCACTTAACAAAATGAGCTCAGGATGGTCATTTGTGGCCTCTAATGCAAAGGGAAGATCTAGGGGATTACCCATGGGTTTTAAAGACAATAGTCTTAGGCTATTAAATTGTTGGGGTTTAGATCTAGTTGAGGTCTATTCCTCAGAACTTTGTATGGACCTATCCTTTATCAATATTTATGGCCCATGCCATGACAGGGTCTCTTTCTGGAATTCTCTCTTATCAAAATATTTTATGAGCGTCCTGAATTTGGTGGTGGGAGGGGACCTTAATTTCTCTTTGGGTTTGTCTGAAACTTGGGGGCTGCAAGAAAAATTTGATCCCTTGGTAGATTTCTTCATGAAAAAATTGATGGCATGTAAGCTTATTGATATTAACTTGATTAAAAAAAGGCCTACTTCAAGAAATAAGCACTCGAGTGAGGTTAGGGTGGCAAAGAGGTTGGACTGTTTACTAATGAATGAATACCTTATAAACAAAATCTCAATTTTTAGGCAAAGGGTAGGGATGGGAGGAGACTCAGACCATTTTCCTATTATCATAGAGTTGAAGGGGACTGGTAGGAAGCCTGGATCCCCTTTTAAATTCAATTCATCGTGGCTTAAAGAAATCAATTTTAGTGAGTTGGTAAAGGTCACATGGGTTCCTTTTGTCCCTAACCAAGACCATTCCTTTACACATTAGTCTATGGAAAATCTCAAAAGAATGAAATAGGCGAGTATTCTATGGGAAAAGGAAAAAAGTATAAGGGAAGATACAGAACTAAAAATTATAGAAGATTCACTAGAAAAAATGGAATGTCCGAAGGGAGATGGACATGAGACAAAAGAAACAAAGGAAAGGATAAAGCTGCTGGAAGCCTAAAAAATAAAGATCCTAAAAGTCAAAGAAGATCAATGGAGACTCAAAATTAGAGCCATTTGGATAGCCTTAGGGGACAAAAACTCAATTTTTTTTCAAAATTATGCAAGAGGTAAAAATAATATAAACACTATATGGGAAATGAAAAAAGAATATGGAAGCACAAGAAAATATTTTCAGGAGCTAGCATCTCTAAGGAGGGACCACTTATAAAATCAATGCAGAAAGACAGGAGTCTGGGGTCGGATGGCTGGATGGTGGAGTTATTCCAACATTTTTTTGTAAGTTTAGGGGATGAGCTTACTTGGGTGGTGGAGGAATCCAAATTAAAAGGTCAAGTTTATGAGCCTTTCAACTCTAATTTTTTGGCTCTAAGTCCAAAAAATGATGATCCAAAATCTTTTGAGAAATTTATACCAATCTCTCTCTATAATTGTCTCTACAAAATAATTGCAAATATCATAGTCGTAAGGTTAAAAGAAATTCTCTCTAAAAATTAATACCAATCTATCTCTATAATTCTCTCTAATTTGGTTTTCTAGATGGTAGACAAATTCATGAAAGCCATAGGCATCACTCAACAATCTATGCATAGTATCAAAAAGAGTAAAAGAAAAGGATTGATAGTAAAAATAACCCTATCAAAGGCATATGATAGAATAAGTTGGATCTATCTACACCTCTTGCTTACTCATCTAGGTTTTGACATTGGATTTATCAATTGGGTTATGGGATGTATCACAAATGTAAGTTTTGCAGTCTTAATTAATGGAGCAACATCCCCCTTTTTCCACAACCAGATAGGGATCAGATAGGGTTGCCCCATATCACCTCTCCTCTTTTTATTGGCGGTTGAAGGACTGAGCCAGATGATTCTCTCAACTAAACGTAGGGGAGAACTAAAAGGAATTGAAGTAGCCAGAAATCTTTTTGTAACACACCTTCTATTTGTATATGATATTCTCCTCTTTAGTGATGGCTCTAGAGGTGATATTCAACGGTTGAACGCCTCCCTTGACATGTTCCTCAAATATATAGGTATGTGCATAAATGAAAAAAGGTCTTCTCTAGTTCATGAATGCTTCTCCTTGGCAGAAATTAATAGAATTCATACTTTCCTCCCCTTTGATGTTAACCCTATGAAGGATAGTTTCAAATACTTAGGTTTCCACCTCAAGCCAAATCCATACAAAAACCAAGATTGGATGTTGCTGCTAGCCAAAATGGAAAATCAAATAAAATGTTGGAGTTATAAATGGATCTTGAGGGTCGGAAGCCTGGTACTGATAAACTATGTTCTAATTGCAATATCGATTTATTGGCTTTCCCTCACTTGTGTCCCCAAAGGAATCCTAACCTAGATCAGGAAACCGTGTGGTCATTTTTATGGGCTGGCACAAAGGAGGAAACAATTCTCCCATGGGTGGCATGGGATAAGATAAATCTCCCCAAAACATGGAGAGGATGGGGATTAAAGGATCTCCCTTTATTTGCAACAACTCTTGTAGCAAAATCATGGGGTCTATCTTATCGATAGATAACCTCTTGAATTTTATGGTCAAAACAAAATATAGTGATCCCATTCCTATTGAGGAATGGGTGCATAGTCTAGAAAAAAAAGCTCAAAATTCATCTGTCATCTGGAAAGCCAGAGTGGAATCCTTCATGGTAATTAAATATCGACTTGCATGGTGCATAGGGAATGGGGAGAAGGTCAGAATAGGTATGGATTCGTGGGTGGGATGTAATGAAGTATATGAGCTTCCTAGGGATTAAACTAATTTTTTCAACAATTAAGGAATTATCTTCTTGAATCAGGTCGCAAATTTCAAAGCTCCATCGATTTGGCACCAGGGTTGGAAATTCGTTGTAGACCTTCACTTAGAACCTCAATGGAGAGCTGAGTGGGATAAATACATTAGAGAATTACAATAAACACATGTCATGATAAGGGATCACTAAGATGATCTTAGATGGGTCCATGCACATTCATGTAAATACTGTTAGGCCCCTACACTAGGATGAGGATGTCGAAGAATGTGGTAATTCTTGTCAATGCTTTACAAGATATGGTCTGATTCATTTCTTCTATCTCTGGGGTTGGGTCCTGGCGTATATCCTCTTCTTTTGATGTTTCTTGATCCTTTTCTTCCTTCTCTTCATACTCTATGTAAAATAATTTCTTCTCAGCACACTTATGACCTTTAGTGCATTTGCTATCACAATTGTAACAAAGCCCTTTTTCTCTTTTTTCTTCCAATTATTGTGGTGTAAACCTTGTAGGTTGTGGAAGGCTAGGAGAAGAAACGCTTCCATAATTATAGTCGTGAGTGGTGGGATTCATTGTTTCCATAATTTCGCTTTCAATTTTTCTTGCCCACCTTAATGCCTTCTCCAATGAATCAGGTTCCCAAAGAGGAACCTCATGTTGAATGTTATCCTTTAAAGTACCTATGAAGACATCAATCCTTTGCTTCTCTGGAATATCATTTACCCTTATATTCAATTTTTGAAAGTCCTCAATGTGCTCTGCCATTGAACGCTTTTGTTTGAGATTTATCAATTGGCTAAAGAAGGTGTTTCTCTTTGTATCCTCATAATGTGCTATGATTTCCTCCGTGAAAGTTGACCATGTAACAAGTGGTTTACGAGAACAAAACCCTTTATACCATAAAAATTGATCCGCTTCTAAATATGAACATGCAATATGTACCTTTTGTAATAGTTGCACCTCATGTAGATCAAAATATTGCTCCATCTATGGTATCCAATTTACCGAATCCTTGCCATCAAACTTCCTCATATCGTATTTTCTTGATTTTAGGAGCTCGATCTTGAAACGACTATAACTCTATAATTTCGGCTCTTCCAGTTCTGAAATTGTGACCTATAGTAGCCCTCTATGTCCTCTTTCAAATGCCACCAATCTAATCAAAATTGGATTCTCCAAGAAAGAGTTATGCACAATCTCCCAAGGTGACCTGATTATATACCTTTTTAGAAGAGCGAACTTGTATGAAGTTCCACATGTCACTGTTTTAACCTTTGGATCTGAAAAACATACACAAGAAACTACAGTCCATCCTCTTTCTGTAACTTCTTATGAAATTTCAATTTGATGCTCAAAGAGACAGTTATGACGAGTTTCCCAAGGTGACATGTTTCGAATGTAATTTAGGGGTCTACAAAAACCCTAACTTCCTTAGACTATATCTCTGAAACTATAGCGAGACGGGATCTGAAATTTGGAACTGAGGTTCAAACAAATTTCTTCTCAAATGGGTTTTTTTTTAGCATCTGAAATGTCGCAGAAAAAAGTTATAGTGAAAATACCACGATGGCCTGTTTGGAGCAGGGAAACCCTAGAATCCAAAGCTCTAATACCAAATGTTATGAAACCAACTCACAAAAAGATAGAAAAGATAGATGAACGCCTTAGAAATAAGCCTCTTCAAGGGGGCAACCTCCTTTACATTACACAAATGAAAAATTCTTAGATGATACAAATGACAATACCTCCTTTCTATATATAGGAGTCTAAGGGGTCATAATATAATCAGAGTTGACATAACAATAATAATGTAAGGGCACAATAATAACAATAGTGGGCTTCTATGGGGCACAATAATAACAATGTGGGGACTACATGGGTACAACAATATAATAAGGGCCTTGTACTAATAACAATAAGGGGTTACACTAGTAGTATAGGGGTCTAACAATCTGGTGTAGTACTTGTCGAGTTGCAAGCCAACACCCGACTCACCACTGTTATTTGTTACAGAAGTATGTGCAGGCGCCAAAGCAATTATTTTTTAACTTCTTCCAGTCAGTAGAACACAACGAAATAAATTGTCGCATCTACGATTTGATGATAGAGAAAATAGTGGCGTACAAAATGCAACTTGAAAGCCGCACACAAGAAGACCATTGTTCACCTGTGGCCCGCAGAGGATTTCAGGGCCAAGGACGCGTCGAGGAGGGGGCGTTGGATGAGGTCAGGGTCAGATTATATGTTATAACTGTGGCGAAGCTGGACATTTGCACGAGATTTTCAAAACCCCACTACCCCTTCCTATAACTATTGTATGCAGTTTGACCATGTGATAAATGATTGTCCTGTTTTGATGGCTAAAATGCAGGAAAAGAAGAATAAACAGCGAATGAAAAACTTGCAAATGATGAGGGCCAAACCACGTGAAGATGATCCAAGTGTTAACATAGTGACATGAAGTGTCTCAGATACAGGAGAAGATAAAATAGAAGGAAAGAAGCCTATAGCAGATACATGGGTCAGGAAGGCTGGAGAAAAGAGTATCGGGTTCAATACACAGAGGGAGAAAGAAACCTTCGTGGAAGAAAAGAAGAGTTTCATGGACCCAAGAGCTTCAACATCAAAGACACAGATACAACTAGTACCACGGAATGATAATCCTGAAGTGGTTACTGTGACAGAGAACCCTGATCCGACCATTCTGAAGTCCTTTCTCCAAACCTGTATGAGGTTGCTAAGGGATCAAAAAGCAATGGAAGGATTGCAAGAACTAATAGACAACTATGCTACTAAAGAGAAGCCACAACCTAAACAATGCACAGTAAACAAAGTCAACATAAATAAGAAAAGAATTGGCCGAAAAATATGACTAATTGCACAGGTTGGTGAGTTTGAAATGGATCAAGTAATTCTGGACTTGGGATTGGATGTGAATGTATTACAGAAGCAGACTTGAGAGTGGATGGGGCAACCAAACCTACAATGGTTTCCGATTCAGTTTCGCATGGTCAATCAACAAAAAATCATCTTGATGGGTTGATTGCAGTGCATTTTTGTGGACATTGAAGGAGAAAGTGTGATGGCAGATTTTGAAGTGGGAGTGGATGGGGCAATCAAAGCTACAATGGTCACCGATTCAGTTATGCATGGCCAAACAACAAAAAATTATCCTGATGGGTTGATTACAAGGCGTTTTATGGACATTGAAGGAGCAAGAGTGATGGCAGATTTTGAAGTCATTGATATTGTGGACTATTGGGATTTTGATATGGACGCCATAATCAATCTAAGAAGGAAAAGTATGGTATTCGAGAACAATGGTACCAGGGTCGTTGTTCCTTTGGACCCATATGAAGGAGCACGGTATACAGAACCTATCCGCGACAAATATGGCAACGAAGATATTGACCATATATATAAGTTAATAACATAGGACGAGGATTGGATCAACCCCACCGTAGATGGGAGGATAAGGGGGGAAAAGGATAGTTCTTGTGTCTCGGACTTTAATGAGGAATTGGAGAACTGGCAGAACCAGTTGCAAGAAGTTTCTACTCTGCGCTATAATAGACTTACAAAATCTCTTCACTACATCTCAACAGAGGTACGCAATATACCTTACTATGATGGGCTAGGTGAAGTCATCTTATTTCTTGATGAGTTTGAAAGGGATGTATCAGAAGAACAACGATTCAAGGCCTTGGATATAGATTTAAGGGCTACACCTGTGCAATGGTGGGGCATGCATAAATACAATATAGGATATTGGAAGGAGTATCTCCAATTGATGAGACTCGGGTTTGGTCATGCAAACACAAGGCTCACAAAGAATTATAATGGTAAGGATGATCCCCGAGAACACTTGTCTCGTTGGACTACAACATGGGGCGAAGAAACTCGACCAGAATGGGTACATATATTTGTTCACACTCTGGATGTGATACTGATGAATTGGTATCTCAAAACAGAGTTGCACCAAGGCACCATCGACTGGTATGGTATGAAGGAAAGCTTCATATTGACCTTAGCTTTGAAAATGGTTTTTAGTGTATCAATGATGCCCTTAAGGAAATTAGAGCAGTAATTTTTCGAACACCAAATGAACCAATGACTTGGGTACAACCCGATTGGAACGAACAATTTCAGCATGCAATCAAATGTTATAATATGACCATAGAGGAGGGAAAGGAAGATCCACACAACATTAACATCCTTGAATAAGAAGGACAACATGAGGTTGTGGGACCAGAAGTTGAGATACATGACACAACACAACCTGTTAAGACGAGGCAACTCAATATAGGCTCAAAGGTGGAGCCCAAATTTGTGCGCATTAGAGATTACTTGTTATGGTCCAACCCTAACCCCTTTATTTATGTAATAATCCCAATGGGATAAGTCATAGTCATAGCTATTTCGAGAGTAAATAAAGCTTGCATTAATAATTGTAAGTGGTTGGCCCGCATTAGAGAAAAGGGACCACAGTTAGTTGTAAACGGGCTATAGTTAATAAATAAGCTGGTTAACCTGTGTTATGCAAGGGACCACTAGTAGTTAGGGTTTTGGATGTCATTTAGCTATAAATAGTCTTAGTTAGTAAAGGAAAGATCTTCGAGTCTTATTGTAATCGAGTTCTACTCTATTGGAGGTTTCCCTCTCGAAGAAGCAAGTGAACATTGAATCTAAATCTGAATAATAAAATACTTGCCACTTTTTCTCATTTTATTTTACGTTTTTGGCTATATTTCTTCGCATTTCTGGTATTCTAGAATTTCTCGCGGGTCAAGAACATAACTAGTGGTATCAGGGCACTTTCCAGGCCCGGTTGTACCTCCAATTTTGCTAGATTCTTTTTAGGCTAGAGATGTGTTCCAACATCTTCAAACCACGGGATCTGTTGTTGAGCGCATAAACCTGCGGATTTGGGGAGGCATGCACGCAGGAACTACGAGAGGTGATCACGCTTGATGGACTCCCTTGTAACCTCTGTGGTTACCCTTTCAAGTAGTAGCGCATTAGATAGAACTACACACATACTGCACTTCCACATACCCTTGGGTATATCGGAAGCCCCCTGGGCTCACCTGATACCTAGCCTTAGATAATTTGTCGGTCATGTTACTACTACAGTACACTGAGAACAACACTTGGGGAGATTACTCATGTGTACAATAGGGTAATCGGATAGTACGGCTAAGGGTACGGTTGATCTTCCTTAGGTAGTGCCCTGAAAGATTGGGTCGAGTACTATTGTTGGACCCTTGTGTATATTGAAATCTATAGCACATGACACTCCTTTGTGACCATAGTTCCCTCTACTATCTGAAGATCGTCCACTACCTTATCTTGCAGATCAGATCCAGCAGTTGGGGTTCTGCCACTGCAGTGAAAATCAGATCCAGCAGTTAGGGTTCTGCCGCCACCATACAAATTAGATCCAACAGTTGGGGTTTTGTCGCCGCTGTGCAACTCACATTCAATAGTTGGGTTTTCATAGTGCCGATAAGACTCTTTGTGTAATGAGGCCTATGGTTATTACAGACTGGGCCCTATTTTCGCAGGACATTGTGCAAGATCAAGTTTTCTAAGATTTAGCCACTGCAATATTGGTCAACAAGGAGTAAAAATCCTTTCGAAGTAAAAAAAAATGTCTAAGACCATCCCGGGACGCTTGTAAGAGAATTAGCCCATAAGCTTCAGGATGAAGAGTTGATAGCAGTGGTACCATTCACTTGTCAACCTCAATTTTCTGGCAGTCCCAAATTTTTCTAAAGTGACTTCAAGTGACCCCCGCCAATAGATTCCTGAGCTCGCCTTCTTTCCAAGAAGACTACTCTTCAGTAATTGATAGGGGATTGTGTATGGTAGGTACCAGATCTCAAGTCATGGCCTATGAGAAGATCGAGAGCCTTAAAAAAAGGTTGGATGAGTTCCAGGGCAATATGGACTGAATTAATTCACATCTTTCACTCCTCACCAATATGATGCAGAGGTGTCATCGGGAGGAGCATAGTGTTGATGAACACCTTGAAGGAGAATCTAGCCCTCACATTCACTTACATAGAAATCATCAATATTCCCACCCTCGTCCACCCAAGCTGGACATGTACAAATTTGATGGCTCTAATCCTATAGTATGGGTAGCACAAATGGAACAATATTTCTCCCTTAATGATATCTGCGAAGATCACACTAAACTACGTGTGGGGGCCCTTTACATGGACCAAGAGAGATGGAAATGGTGGCAGTGGCATCATAAATGTTATCTCGGGAACATAACTTGGCACATGTTCTCAAAAGCCCTATGTGACTGCTTTGACAGGGAATCTAATTTTTTGGGTTGTCTCACTAAGATCCGACATATAGGCATAATAAAAGACTACATTGCAGCCTTTGAGACATTGGCCATCAGAACTGACGGTCTAGGAGATGACTTCTAGTTTGAGTGTTTCATCAGTGGTCTCAAAGAAGCAATCCAAGCCCATGTCCAGATGCACCACCCATCTACGTGGATGGATGCCTGCAAAAAGGTCGTTGAGGTGGAACTCGCCTTAGCTGCCCAGTCCACTCGTCCAAATTTCGTAGCCAAGGGGTGTCCCACCTGTTAGCTCCTGCTGCAGCAGGTATTCATATTTCATGATTGGCATTTCACAGGCCAAATATGTTGTACTTTGCTTGCTGCAATGCTCCATATTTGCTCAAACAGTCTCCATATGAAGAAGGCTACTTCAATTTCATTCAATTGCCTTCAATTTTTTGTAAAGTTTTCCTGGTATAGCTATTGTTAGTTAAAGGGAGGTCCAAACATTTTAATCTTGGTCTCCCTAGGTTTAAATTTCTTGTTTTAGAATATAGAGATTGTAAGTCTGTCCAAACAGTTTAATCTTGGCAGACTC
>APFE030446341.1:0-11613 GCA_000404065.3 Pinus taeda
ATTTCAAAGAAGCCTTTGAGGCATGCCAGAATCCTGTTTTACGAAATACAAGCCCATGGCTGGATTTTAATTTGCAGGACGGATTTTTATTTCGTGGAGGACAGCTATGTATTCCAGATTGTTCGATGAGGGAAAATTTAGTGAAGGAGAAGCATAGCGGAGGTTTGGCAGGACATTTTGGCATTGATAAAACATTGGAATAGCTAGGACACTTTTACTACTGGCCAAAAATGAGTCGAGACGTACAGAGGTATGTAACCAGATGTAAAATCTGCCAACTGGCGAAAGGGCACAACCAGAATGCTGGGTTATATACGCCCCTACCAGTTCCAAGCAGACCTTGGGATTCAGTCAGTATTGACTTTGTCCTGGGATTGCCCAGAACGCAGCGGGGGTATGATTCAGTGATGGTGGTGGTTGATAGATTTTCCAAAATGGCTCATTTCATTCCGTGCCGGAAGACTAGCGACGCCACTTATGTGGCACACCTCTTCTTTACAGAAGTAGTTCGACTACATGGCTTACCACGGACTATAGTTTCAGACAGGGATGTGAAATTTACGGGGCATTTCTGGCGCACCCTGTGGAAAAAGCTGGGCACACAGTTAAACTTCAGCTCCGCGTATCATCCGCAGACTGACGGACAGACGGAAGTCGTTAACAGGAGTTTGGGAAATTTATTGAGAAGTCTGACTGGAGAAAACTCGCGATTGTGGGATCGAGCTCTAGCCCAGGCCGAATTCGCTTACAACGATTCGCCTAATCGGAGTACTGGACTAAGCCCATTCCAGATATTGTATGGTATGCATCCGCGGGGAGTACACGAATTGCGAGATTTAGGACAGCTGGAAAGGAGGAGTGCAGACGGGGAAGATTTTGCCGAGGCAATGACTGAACTACATGACAAAGTCAAGATGAAATTGCAGGACAGCACGCAGAAATATAAACAGCATGCAGATGTCAAGCGGCGTGAGGTACATTTCGAGGTTGGAGACGAAGTGCTTGCGCATTTGCGTCGGGAAAGGTTTCCTAAGGGAACTTATAACAAACTAAAGTTAAAAAAAATCGGCCCATGCAAAATCCTTCGCAAGTTTTTAGCGAATGCGTACGAAATTCAGCTACCACCTGATATAGGCATATCGCCCATATTCAACGTGGCAGATCTGTTTCTGTATCATGCTCAGGCAGCAGACGAAAACATGGTACAGCCACAACGGGACACCCAGTTCGAGAGCAGTCTTTGGAAGAAACAGTTACCGTCGGTTAAGACTCACGAAATTGAAGGGATTATCAATACACAAGTAGCTAAACGGACGCGTAGGAAGGAGTATCTGCGCTATCTTGTCAAGTGGAAGGACCGTCCCCTAGAGGACAGTTCCTGGCTCGACAAAGCACAGATTCAAAGGGCAGGTTATTCGGTGGAGGAGCTCATGGAACGGAGCCATGAGAACTCTCTTTTACCCCGGCAGCCTGATGCAGGAGCATCTGGACGACAGGGTGAAGACCGAAACGGGACACACGAAGTTTCAGAAAAAGACTGGGAAGACTAAGCAAATCGACAAGGGACAGCAAGACTGTCAGTTTCTTTTAATTTAATTTTATTTCTTTTGTCAGAGTCAACTACAGTTATTTAGAATCTTTGCTAGTTAATTTTAATTGGTTTATTTTTATAGCTGTCAGTGAAAATTGTAACAGGTAGAATTAGTTTATTTCAAATAATGTACACAGTCACCTTTGTGGGGCCAGTGTTAGAGTAGTTACGAGTCAGGTTCATAACTGACGAACAAGGAAACTGAATGAGTTCGGTTACCTAATTGTTTTGTAAACTGGTAAAGGACAGTTACCAACGGAATCCTCTCGGGATACAAAAGACCAAAACAAATGCATTACAGGGGTTCAGTTCAGCAGCGAAGAAATCAAACAGAGAAAACATTGTCATTGTTATACAAAAAGAACTTCATTCCTCTTCATATATTTTTTTTCCTCTTCTAGAAATTATTGTACATGACAGAGTAAATTTATATTCTGTGTAAATCTTTACTTCTGAGAATTTAAACTTTTCTATACATTACTATAATTAAGATAACAGTGTCGAAGGACTGTAATCTATAGTCGAATATATACAAACAATTGCACAGGTAAGTGAACATGCAGGCGAACAAACACAAGGAGTAGTTTCCAGTTACCGTGCACAGAGCAACCGCATACAAACAACCAAGACAGCTAACCAAGTATGGAATAGGACGCAGGCAAACTACAACAAGTAACCAGACAAGGAGCGAACGAACAAGTCCGGGTAAGACACCGAACCAAAAATATTTGAAATCGAATTTGAAGATAAACAGATGCATATATATTATAATGTCGGTCTGAGCCAAAAAAATAAATTAGTTACAGTCAACCATATGACGAGGGTCGAACCCTCTACGCTTTAAAACAAGCGTGACCATAGAGAATTACATCAAGTCCATACATCGTTTATAGATAAGTGACAGACCCTACAGAGGCCGAAGCCAACTACAGACTAATGCAACAGACAGTGCCGTGTAAGGCCAAAAACAACAGAAACCCTTTTTCTAAAAAGACCGATATCATATCTAGCTACAGGCAAATGAAATATCAGGACAAACGACAAGCAGAAGAGACGCAGAACTACCCGGGAACGTGAGGCCACCCATTATTGTAGACACCCACAGTGCCGCCACCTGCAACAGTCAACAGAACAATTACATGAGTTAGGGTTTGGGAAAGAGACACAACAAAACCCCGTGACTTATTAAGTGCCGAGCCATAACAGAAAAAAAGAAATGGAACAATGCATGTATGAGTAAGGGTTACGAGGGAGAAGGTTATTTACCTGAAAGTGAGTGGACGCCATGATGCCGAGAACACCCACCTGACCACAGAGGAGCCAGAGAGGTTAGCAGAGATTCAATAAACGAAAACAAAACTATAGCAGGGAAAATCAACTTACAGGTTGGAAGAATTGAGCGCCGAAGCCGAGAGTGACAGGTCCTCGAATGCACGTCGTTCTGGAGCAGAGTAAAGTCGTCGAGGCGGAAAATAACCAGAGAAATACCATGTATTCACCAACATACCAGTAAACTTAGCTAAGGAGCAAGTTAACAGAGAAACCCGAGAGAAAACCATTGACAGAGACGCGGAACCAGAGCAAACTTACCAAAGCAACCGAGTAACAGAGGTACCGACGGAACCACGGTGGAAAACCACATACTCCGACCAGAAAATCACCAAAGACAACCACACACAGAGATAAATTTCCTCCAAATACAGAGCCGAACCAGAAAACAGTTGCAGAGCGTCGAGATCATAGCACAAATGACCAAAAGCGCGAAAAGGCATCGACCATAAACCGGAACGGAGAATTAGGGTTAACCCCTAACCGAGGCAGACAGGTGTAGGCTGGAGGAGAAGCCAGGTATGAAGGGTAGGTCAACCAAGTACAGGTACAATCAATGATCGGATCAACCACAGCCGATTGAAAATCAAACCAAATCAATTCACCAAATCCGAAAGGTACCAGAGGAATCGAGTCGAGGCAGGGCCACGTGGACGGGCCACATCAGAAATATTTGCAACATTGATTGAAAGGAGATTGCATTACTCGACACACCTACAAAACTATCAAGCTACAGGGTTAAGAGCAACCATTAGTCATAATGAAGGCTCACACCCCACCGCTCTCTATTTTTGTGGTACCTTAATTGTGATCTCATGAAGAATTCATGTTATTTACAAGTGACACGAATATTTTTGCAACTATATATTTAAGTTACACAGAATAATGTTTGATTGTGATAAGATGATAAGAATGATTACAATGAGCCTTGTGATAGTGTACTAATATGAATTCATTGGTCATGAGGTAATGTATATGTCCTTTGACCTCTCATTACTATACTTATTAGTATTTATTCATACTTAGACATGCATGACTTAATCTTTGAGACAAGCATATGATTTCAACCAAGTAACCATCAAAGAAACTATAACTGATTTATTATTTTGTTATTGCTACTTATTATATTGTTATAATTATGTTTATTAAATTGGAACGCTTTGAGGAAATCCTATGTCGTCAAGGCATAATAGATTTGATTCTCTCTAGTTGAGTGTTTCCTTCATGACATCATCTTCATCTTTGTTTGGTTGTAAGACTTGAATTCATTCTTTCTTTGAGCGTTGGTGAGGTCTCATTATATTGTTTGCATTATATTTCGTAGTCTCTTGACTTGGTTGTTTAACATAAAATCTTGATGCTTCTTGGTAACATATTTTCCTTGCTTCTGATGTTGTATGTTCTTTTACACCTCTTCCATCTTTTCATTAGTTGTAATTCGTTCATAAAAAGAATGGAACCTTTAACACCATATAATTTATAATGTTGACATGGCCAATTAAACTCCATGGACTCTTATTTGAGGTTTGTGGTATAAGTGCTCAATTGTATTAACCATTCCACATTTAGCATCACATCCATTTATTCAAGTATTAGAGTATAGAGTCTCATTTGTAGCTCTAGTTCTTGTTTGAATTGATAATTTATGGCATCTTCCTACTTCTTCTACCTTTGTGCACCTATGATCATAATAGTGAGGTCCTTACTAGGGTGCATAAAAAGGTTTAGTTGTTCAACAACAACAATGTCCATATAATTATGAGTATTGCCATAATTTATGAGTATTTTTACATTCATTTCTTTATGACTTATTTAAGCTTCAAGGTCTTAGGTTGTGATCTCCCTTTCATGGTTGCTAACAAAACTACGGGCTTGCTTTCTTTTTTCTTGGAACTTGGATCTTATAAACCTTTTAAGATTTGACATAATGTATTTTGCAATTGATTGTTGTATTTAGTATTTTGGAGCAATCATTTCTATTTGAAGCACATCTTCTTCATTTCTATTTTGTTGGGAACCCGAGTTGAAGCTAATAATACTTTTGGTGTAGCTTCAATTTTAGTTGTCAGTATTTCAATATTAAATACACTGGGTTGACTTGTTGTATCTTGATCTCTTTCATGAAATATGGTTGATGAATTTATATTTCTAGGTGAATTATTGTAAGTTTCATGTTATGAATCGTACCCATCAATAATTTCATTTGGTGAGGTTGAAATTCCTCACACAAATGTCTTGGAATCAATCTCCTATCACATTCACAATAAATATATCTCTTCTCTATTTAAATTTCTAGCCATCATCTTTGGGAGTTTGTGATTAAAATTTTCAAGTTTATCCTTGAATTTCTCGACTCTTTCCCCTAACTTTTCATGATTTCTTAATTCTATCTAGAATTTAAATTGCAATATTGGTTTCATCTCCATAACAAGTGCAACATAGTAGCTAGTACATGCTGCTTAGTTTAAATATAACTAAATTAAAATATAAAACAATAAAGAAATACATATTTCATCAATAGTTTTAGTTATAAAAGTTACAATTAAACTAATTTACATAGTCAACTTATATGTGTACATAGTTTCATTTACAATATATTTGTGTACATTGAAAAGAAGGGTAAAAAGTATATGCATATAGTGTTTCTATGACCCTAAGGTACATACCTACTGCTTAAAACTTCTAGTGGCATTGACATCCTAACCATAGGCTAAGCCATTAACATCCCTAACCATAGGCCAAGCCAACAAACAACACCTTGAACACAGATGGGCTAAAGACATGAACAACACCTTGAGCACACATGAAAACTTGAACCACAAACAACACCTTGAACCCCCACACATGGCCTTGTATTTGTATCATTTATTCTTAGTGAGAATATGTATCCATCTTTGGTTTTTTGAGAAGTAGGAATCAATCTTAAGACTTAAACAAAGGTTAGTTAATGAAACTTGCTTATTAGGACTAAAAAGTTATAGCAAAAACAAAAAAGGTATGTATATTAAGGTTCTAATATATGTCGAGACAAAAATATATTAAAAACAATAAATAATATAATTAATTAAAAAAATTACCCACCTAACCGAAAATATTAGGGGATAGAGTGTTTTTGTTAAGGCACAAGGTGAGTACAAAATATCCAACAATGTTAAGAACTGATATGACCCCAAGATGAAATCCTATTGTAATTTTAGGGCACAGATGCTCCTTGTTCACTTTAGTCTCACAACTCACCAACATATTAGTGAGAGGGGGAGGGAGAGAGAGAGATAGATATGGAAAGAGAGAGTGTAGGTTTGGGGATGAGATAGAGAGAGTGAATAAGAAAGAGACACATATATACAAATATAGATATTATATAGTTTTATATAACCATCTTAGATCCATCTTAACTTGGGATCTATCAAGCGTTGAGAGGGATCAAGTCTTTTCAGGTGCAAACATTTCCTCAAGTTTTACACTCAAAAAAATAGGTTTGCATCTCGAGAGATTGGATCCCTCTCGATGCTTGATAGATCTGGAATTAAGATAGATTGAGGATGGTTATATAAAACTATAATACATATATATATGTGTCTCTTTCCTATTCACTCTCTCTATCTTACCCCAAAAAATACAACTCAAAAGAACTCAATCTGGACCCCTAAAATTTAGGAACCACTATACATGACTTTAGATAGACTCCCAACTCGAATTAATTGAGTCAACTAAGTCAAATTAACTTGCAGAAGTTTTTTTCCTGTTGTTGTGGGCAAAGAGAAATGGAGAAGTCGATGTTGTGTGGGTAACCCTCTCTCCAAAAAAAATAGATAAACAAGGAAGGGGCAAGAGATTCGGATCGTGGTTTAAGTATTTGGATACGCCCCTGTGGGTGCATGTTTACACAGCTGCGAAGATACCAAAGCCTTGGTCCATCGCCTTCAAAGATGCCTTTCGTCCAGCTGACAGGGTTCCCCTGTCTCGCATAGGAACTATGGCATTTTCACATGCAAAAAAAGGAAAGAAGCCTCCAACAACTACTTTCAGATCCAAATCTCTCAACCTACAAGCAGAACCATCCTGCAATGGGTCAGTTCTTCAGATTTGGTGCTAGATCTCAAACTGGATCTAGATCAACGGATAGGGATCCCTTTAGGCCTTCAGAGACTTCTCTTTCAAGGTAAACAACTTGAAGACCTTCTTCCCCTCTCTTCTTACAACATTACTAGAAACAAATCTTTGGTGTTATCCCTTCATTTGAGAGGAGGCGCAGCGGGACAACCATCCTCTGCTCCTCCTTTCTCTTACAAAGATGCAATACACTCTGAGAATCTCAAACCCCCGGTAGGTCCTAAACCTAAGCCTTTTTTGGTTGACAAGATAGAGGAAGTTCCCTCTGTTGATATCACCAATGAAGGTCTTGCAAACCTGCTCCAAGAATTTGCAGAAAGAGCCATCATTTGCAGATTTAACGGATTGTGGTTGCGATCTCAGGATCTTTATGCATGGATCCATGCAAACTGGACTCATCATTGCAAGATCAGTTTCTGTTCAAAAGGATACTTCATTGTTCTATTTTATGACAATAAGCATTATGAAAAGGCTTTAGAATAGGGCACTTGGTTCATGGGAACTGCACGACTCTTCTTGACTCCTTGGTTCCCAGATTTTGATCCAGCAACTGCTGTCATTACCAAGAGACATGTATGGATTAGGCTTCCAAACTTACCTACCTACTTATGGCATGGTGTTGTCTTTGAAGCCATAGGCGACACCTTGGGCAGTTTCATTATGGCAGATTTCTGGCGGGAACATAAAAGTCTCTACACATATGCTAGAATATGTGTGGAATTAGATTTGAGCAAAGGACTTCCAGAACAAATCAATCTCAAGATAAACGACTATATCTGGACCCAGACACTGGATTACGAAAATATTGCATTCCGTTGCCGCCATTGCCATCAATCAGGGCATCTTCAGAACACCTGCCCCTCTCTCCCGACAAAAAATAATAAGGATAACTTCCCCAAGCCCAAGTCCAAACGATGGGCTCCTTGCTCTCCACCTCCAGTCGTGGATTCTGATTCCTATAGCTTTGAAGCTGAAGGTAGCGATATAGATACAGATTTGGATCAAGCCCCTCATTCCGTGGTCGCTTCCACCAATGGTCTGGCGCATTTCTCCGATATAGTCATTGCCCAGAAACGTGTCCATTTGACCTCCTCCTCTGATTCAGAAAAGGAGGGCCCGACAGTGGGGATCCTCAATCTTCGAGTTGTTATGGCTCATTCACCCCAGGATGGTTGGGTCGAAGTCAAAAAAAGGAAAGGAAAAGCTTCGTGTTGATGCGTCTTCCCATTCTAGGTAGAAGTCAGTCTTTTTGCTTCGAGCCATATGTTGTAGCTTCATGCTTGTTTCACTCCTTCTCCGGAATCGAGGTTGATAGTCCTACCATTTCCGGTTGTCGGTTTTCTGTCTCTCTTGACTGTATCATATTGTACCATATTTTTTATCAATAGAATTAGTCTAATTCAAAAAAAAAAAAGAAAAAAGAAAAAAAGGGTCAAATTAACTTAGTTAACTATTACAAGTTTCGTAGTCTAACCAGACTGTTTTTTTGTCCTGAAAACCATGGAAATTTTGGCAATATTTTCATAAAATCGGACAGGGATTTTTGTAAATCCAGGTTACCGCTATCAAACTTCAAGATTTTGGGTGCCCCAAAGGTTTTTGATGGTGCTGAATCCATTTCCACCATCAAAAACATGATTCAACATTGCTACTACAAGATTTTTAGAAAAAAATTGTCAGATTCTGACCACTTTTACACCTCAATAGACAATGCCATTACAAGTTTATATGAGAATTAGAATTACAATTTAATTCTCAATTTAATTTAAGGACAAATTAAATTATGATTTTTCTTGATCTTATTTTTAACATTTCTTGTTGTTGTTTTCAACAATCTTTGTGTCTCCTTCTCTCTCTTCCCCTTCTCTCTCTCCAACTTTGTCACTATCTCCCTCCCTCTCGCCATCTCTCTCTCCCCTTCATCTTTGTGCCTCCCTCTCTTTCTTCCCCTTCTCGCCCTATCTCTCTCCTCTCCTCTTCTTTGTCTTCTCCGCCTTCCGCCCCCACTCTCTCCATCTCTCCCTTGTCACCCGCCCCCCGCTCTCCATCTCTCCCTTGTCACTTGCCCCCCCCTCTCCATCTCTCCCCGCCTCCCCCTCTCTCTATGTATTTGTTCTCCCGCCTCCCTCCCTCTTAAATTTGATCTCATTGTATTGTGTTTAGGAAAGTATCTAAAAGAAAATAAAAAATAAAAATTGGTTATAAAATATTGAACCTATATTTTGGGTCAATCATGTCAACTAAAATACAATAATGAAATACTTACACTCTCTTTCCTCTATTATCGTTAGTCACTTTGCTTTAGATCCTTAGTTAGGATTGATCTATACTCGTTTTTAATAATATAAAAGTATTCTCATTTTTAACTTTATTAAAACCTTAATTTAATTTCTATGGGAATATTTTTAGTAGCCTTGAGGATAAAAGGTTTAGATATATGTCAAAAGTAATTATAACTTTTTCCTTTTAGATTCAATTAAAAAAAATGTTATAAAATTAAATTATATGATTAATATATATTTGTGAAATAAGTTATGCTTTTTAGGCATGTGTATTTGATAAGCCATGGTTATTGTTAACCAAATCCTATTCTAAGTTTATATAACATATAATTCAAAATATAAAGAATATTGAATTTTTATTATTTTTATTAATTTAACTTTTTATATTAATCTGAGCCAACATTTTAAATGTTTACACTCATCCTCAATAATATGTTTATATTATTTTTTATTTATTATTTATTATTTTAATCTTCTTGTTATTACTTTTAACTTTTTATTATTATTTGAGTCAACATTTAAATGTTTACACTCATCCCCCATATCACTTTTATTTTTTAATTGAGCAGATATTTAAAATTGTTTACATACTTACATTCATTTAACCAATATATTGTTTACATACTTACATTACATCTACACATCTAACTTATAATAAAGTTATAAACAATTATAACTTATTGGTTTATATTATTTTTAACTTTTTATTATTATTTGAGCCAAAATTTAAATGTTTACACTCATCCCCGATATCACTAATAACTTCTTATTTTTATTTTTTAATTGGTTCAATATTTAAAATTGCTTACATACTTACATTCATCTAACATGTATGTTGTTTACATACTTACATTACATATACACATATTGTTTACATACTTACATTACATTTACACATCTAACCTATTTTTAATAAAGTTATATAAAATTATCACTTATTTCATAATCAAAATATTTTATAACAATATGACAAGATTCCATAGATATTGACCCCAACTTTTGCCATTGATACTTGTGAATAACCTTTGTTACAATACCATGGCTTATTAATACCACATGCCCAAAAACCATAATTTTTTGCACAATAAAAATATTTTATGCTAATTTAATTTATAACATTTTTTTAATTGAATCTAAAAGGAAATCCTAAATAAGGATCTAAGTGATGGGAGCAAGCAAAGTGGCTAAGTTAACAGAGGAAAGAGAGTGCATGTTTTTTTATTTTAAGTATTTCATTATTGTATTTTAGTTGACATGATTGATCCAAAATATAAGCTCAATATTTTACAGCCACCTTTTTTTTTAGATAATTTTCTAAACACAATACAATGGATCAAATTTAAGAGGGAGGGGGTGGCGGAGAGAACAAACACATAAAGAGATAGAGGTGGAGAGAGAGAGGGGGTCACAAGGGAGAGATGGAGAGAGGGTGAGCGAGAGAGGACAAAGAAGAGGAGACAAGAGAGATAGGTAGAGAAGGGGAAGAGAGAGGGAGCCACAGAGATGAAGGGGGGAGAGAGATGGAGAGAGGGAGGGAAATAGTGAAAAAGTTGGAGGGGAGAGAGAGAGAGAGAGAGACAAAGATTATTGAAAATAACAACAAGAAATGTTAAAAATAACATCAAGAAAAATCCTAATTTAATTTGTCCTTGAATTAAATTGTAATTCTAATTCTCATAGCAACTTGTAATAGTTAACTAAGTTAATTTGACTTAGTTAATTCGAGTTAGGAGTCTATCTAAAGTCATGTAGAGTGGTTCCTGAATTTTAGGGGCCCATGTGTTGAAAAATGTGCAACAAGAAATATTAAATTTAGAA
The DNA here is from genome assembly GCA_000404065.3 of Pinus taeda. Classification (NCBI taxonomy): domain Eukaryota; kingdom Viridiplantae; phylum Streptophyta; class Pinopsida; order Pinales; family Pinaceae; genus Pinus; species Pinus taeda. The sequence goes on from APFE030446341.1 coordinate 11,134, forward strand.
TGTGCTAAAAATAGACCTGCTAAAAATAGCATGTTTAAAAATAGTAGTTTGGCCAGTGAGGTCATTGGCCACATTAGGTGAGAGGTGAAACTGCTAAAAATAGAAAGTTCTAAAAATAGCATTTCTGGGTCCCTTCCTATTTATAGCAGTCCTTAGTCTATCTATAGGAAGTAAAATTAATTTTGGTCTTAACAACACTTGGAAATATTAATTAATTAATTCAGTTGAGTTAATTAGCTAAGGAAATTCGAATTTGAAGTCTTTGTGAGCATGCACATGAGTTGTCCCACTGATTGAGGAATTTATCCTTAATTTCCTCCACCTGATTGAGGGAATAAGTATGAGGTCTATAATGGGAGAATCAGTTGACTTAGTTCTAACTAGTCAAGTCCAGTTAGATTATTTTAACAAGTTGTTAAAATAATAAAATATAGTTTGTTAATGCTTGCATTCATGTGACAACTATTATTTTAGATAACT
>APFE030446342.1:0-29278 GCA_000404065.3 Pinus taeda
AAGGCATGATATGAAAACTATTTGACACCGTTTTTAGTTTCAAATCAAAGAAACTCAAATAATAACATATTTAATTTTAAAAACTTTGAAGAATTTTGATTTTTAAATAAATGAGTGAGAGGGTTTGATTTCAATTTTCGTTTAGAAGATTATGAACTATAAATTAGAATAACTCTGAGAAACGTGATGAATTTAAGCAAATCAAAGTGCTTGAATGTGACAGATAGCGATGCAAAAACACATGCAGCATTTCACATCTCATTCTCTCCTTAGATGAGTTAGATGAAATAGTAAAATTTAGATGATTTTTTGTGTTTATTTTATCATTTCATTTTTATGCAAATTTTAGGGTGCCAATTTTTTAAAATGGTTAAATGCTCATTTTCTTTCATCTCTTTTATATTTTGAATCCTCCTCCTCACTCTAATAAATTTTGTTTTCGTTATTTTAACATCGTTCAATTTCAGTGATTGGATCACAAGTAACCCTTACAAATGGAGATTGTGGGGCTTGTCAAAAATAGTGTTATCTGACAATTGTTTAATTGCAAATATTGATTTTTGTTGAATGCTTGCAAATAATTAATTAAAATATTTATCATGAAAATAAAAAATAAAATCTTTATTAAAAATAAAAAATTAATGCATGTTGTATATATCAACTAAATTTATTAATATGATTGTGCTAATAGTAGTATAAAAATGTAATAATCGTTAAGAAAGGTTCACATCTACTTTAAAAATATACTCATGAAATAATGACACACAACTTTTAAACATTTTGTTATTATCAATTAGTTTGTAAGATAACGTGAAGTGCAACTTTAATACATGACATCTTTTAAAAGAAATATGATATCTATATTTAGAATACCTACCTTATAAAAATAATAATTCAAAATTCAAAATTAATTTTAAATGTATATAAATACAAATAAATATTTGAAACTATTTTTATAAAATTTAATTATTTTAAACATCAATGAATTTAGACTTCTGTGATCCATAACAATTGTTTAGATAATTTTCGGCAAAATCACAAAATTCATCATTTGTCGACGCGTTTCGAACCAGCTAGTGTGGTTCATCGTCAGGACAAGTTGAAGATACAGATCCATTGCAGCTTGTTAAATAGTCTAAGCAGAGACTCAAATGGCTAAAAAATTCTAACGGCTACTTTTCCACTCAAGGACCCAATAAAACTTCCTTTAACCAATTTAATATTAAATTACTATTATATTTATGGAGGTAGGTTAACCAGGAGAAAAATAAAACAAATCAAAAGGTTAATTATTCAATAAAAAATATTAATCACTATATATATATATATAACAATATTTATTTAAATTACTAATTCATTAAATATATAAATATATATGTATATTCTCATATTTTTATTTTATATCTAATCTTCTAATAATACCCTATTTGATGCTTAGTTATTAAAATATTATATATTTATTAGATAAAAATATATTTATTATTTAACCTAGGTAAAAGTAGATCAATGGTTAGTTAACAAAACCAAACCATTTATCTATTTAAATATTAATTCTAAATGAATATATTATATATATATATATGATATAAATAATTATAATATATATACATATATTTTCCAATACCTAACATTCTAGTAGTATTTAAATTAATATTCTATAAATTTATATTATTAGATAAATATAAATTTAATATAATACAAATTTATATTATTAGATTCTAGTAGTATTTCAATTTTCTTTTATTTTTTATTTTTTCGACAATACAAATTTTAATTAATGAATTAATTAATTCTAAATATATTTATAAAAATAGCAAAAGGTCGTTAAAAAATTCTTAGGCTAATAAAAAATATACCCTACATTCTAAGGAAAGATCAAATTATGTTTAATTATCCGATTAAATATATATAATAAGCTAGGTCATAAATAAAACAAACTTAGAAGAAGGATTACAACTCAAATTTAATCTTCGAAAATAAAGGGAAAACGAGGGGAATAAATTATACCATTAGGTCGATAATTAAAAGGGGGAATAAATAAAAACAGGAAAATAATTTAATACACCAAGGGAACCAACCCCTAAGGGGAGGAAACAAGAAACGCTGAGGCCTTACTTAGAAGGGACCGCAGAGGTTAGGAAGACAGGGCTGGGACCCAGCAGCTGCTGATCTTCCAGCCATCATCCCGATTAAGATTATGAGGTCTTTTTTCAATTTCCAAGGCCTCCCTAAACTTGCGATGGTGAAACTAGGCAACTTTAGCAATGACTTGGGCCTCTTCGATACATACATGATGCATCATCTTCTCAGCATGTTCAGCCAGGGCTGAGGATTTGGTCCTACCATGCTTCAAGTCAGCCGAATGCTCGCTAATCCTCTGATTGATAGAGCGACCTGTCTCACCAATATAAGGAACCCCACAAGAGCACGGAATGACATAGGCGCCCTTCATGTCTTTGGGGTCAATAGGATCTTTCACAGACCTGAGGGAGCTACAGATAGTATTAAGAGGTCTAAAAGTTGCGGGTACATCAAACTTTCTCAGAATCCTCGCAATCCTATCCGTGGTCTCTTGGATGTAAGGAAGGTTGACCCCCATGGCACGATCACTAGAATCCCTACGGATTGACGGCTCCTTGTTAGCCTTGAGGAAGGCCTTATGACCCAGGTGTCTCTTGTAACCATTTTTCACAAAGACATCTAGGAGATGAGCCTTCTCCTTTTCCAAGCTCTCCTCATCCGAGATTCTAACAGCCCGGGTGGCGAGAGTGCTTAGAACCCCTAACTTTTGAGCTGGGAAATGATGCGAAGAAGCATGCAAGTACTGCTCAGTATGCATCTTCTTCCTAAACACTTGATGAGAAAAGGAACCATCCACTTTCTTAGAGATGAGAACATCTAGGAACGGAAGACAACCAAGAAGGAGCCGTCAATCCGTAGGAATTCGAGTGATCATGCCATGGGGGTCAACCTTCCTTATATCCAAGGGACCACAGATAGGATTGCGAGGATTCTGAGAAAGTTTGATGTACCCGCAACTTTTAGACCTCTTAATACTATCCGTAGCTCCCTTAGGTCTGTGAAAGATCCTATTGACCCCAAAGACATGAAGGGCATCTATGTCATTCCGTGCTCTTGTGGGGTTCCTTATATTGGTGAGACAGGTTGCTCTATCAATCAGAGGATTAGCGAGCATGCAGCTGACTTGAAGCATGGTAGGACCAAATCCTCAGCCCTGGCTGAACATGCTGAGAAGACCATGCATCATGTATGTATCGAAGAGGCCCAAGTCATTGCTAAAGTTGCTCAGTTTCACCATCGCAAGTTTAGGGAGGCCTTGGAAATTGAAAAAAGACCTCATAATCTTAATCGGGATGATGGCTGGAAGATCAGCAGCTGCTGGGTCCCAGCCCTGTCTTCCTAACCTACGCGGTCCCTTCTAAGTAAGGCCTCAGCGTTTCTTGTTTCCTCCCCTTAGGGGTTGGTTCCCTTGGTGTATTAAATTATTTTCCTGTTTTTATTTATTCCCCCTTTTAATTATCGACCTAATGGTATAATTTATTCCCCTCTTTTTCCCTTTATTTTCGAAGATTAAATTTGAGTTGTAATCCTTCTTCTAAGTTTGTTTTATTTATGACCTAGCTTATTATATATATATAGTTAATCGGGTAATTAAAGATAATTTGATCTTTCCTTAGAATGTAGGGTATATTTTTTATTAGCCTAAGATTTTTAACCACCTTTGTATTTTATAATATATTTAGAATTTAATTAATTAATTAATTAAAATTTGTATTGTAGAAAAATAAAAAATAAAAGAAAATTGGAATACGTACTAGAATTCTAATAATATAAATTTGTATTATATTAAATTTAATTTATCTATATAATATTAAATTTATAAGATATATTAATTTGTGAAATTACTACTAGGAATGGTTAGGTATTTGGAAAAATATTATATATACTATATATACATTTAGAATTATATTTAAATAGATAAATGGTTTGGTTTTGTTAACTAACCATTGATCTACTTTTACCTAGGTTAAATAATAAATATATTTTTATCTAATAAATATATAATATTTTAATAACTAAGCATCAAATAGGGTATTATTAGAAGATTAGATATAAAATAAAAATATGAGAATATACATATATATTTATATATTTAATGAATTAGTAATTTAAATAAATATTGTTATATATATATATATATATATATATATATATATATATATATTATATATATATATATATATATATATATTATATATATTGGATTAATATTTTTTATTTTGAACAAATTAACCTTTGATTTGTTTTATTTTTCCCCTGGTTAACCTACCTCCATAAATATAATAGTAATTTAATATTAAATTGGTTAAAGGAAGTTTGATTGGGTCCTTGAGTGGAAAAGTAGCCGTTATAATTTTTTAGCCATTTGAGTCTCTGCTTAGACTATTTAACAAGCTGCACTGGATCTGTATCTTCAACTTGTCTTGACGATGAACCACACTAGTTGGTTCGAAACGCGTCAACAAATGATGAATTTTGTGATTTTGCCGAAAATTATCTAAACAATTGTTATGGATCACAGAAGTCTAAATTCATTGATGTTTAAAATAATTAAATTTTATAAAAATAATTTCAAATATTTATTTGTATTTATATACATTTAAAATTAATTTTGAATTTTGAATTATTATTTTTATAAGGTAGGTATTCTAAATATAGATATCATATTTCTTTTAAAAGATGTCATGTATTAAAGTTGCACTTCACGTTATATTACAAACTAATTGATAATAACAAAATGTTTAAAAGTTGTGTGTCATTATTTCATGAGTATATTTTTAAAGTAGATGTGAAACTTTCTTAACGATTATTATATTTTTATACTGCTATTAGCACAATCATATTAATAAATTTGGTTGATAAATACAGCAGGCATTAATTTTTTATTTTTAATAAAGATTTTATTTTTTATTTTCATGATAAATATTTTAATTAATTATTGCAAGGATCACAAAAATCAATATTTGCATGTAAAACGATTGTCAAATAACACTATTTTGACATACCCCACTATCTTCCATTTGTAAGGGTTACTTGTGATCCAATCACTGAAATTGAACGATGTTAAAATAACGAAAACAAAATTTATTAGAGTGAGGAGGATTCAAAATATAAAAGAGATGAAAGAAAATGAGCATTTAACCATTTTAAAAAATTGGCACCCTAAAATTTGCATAAAAATGAAATGATAAAAGAAACACAAAAAATCATCTAAATTTCACTATTTCATCTAACTCATCTAACGAGAGAATGAGATGTGAAATGTTGCATGTGTTTTTGCATCGCTATCTGTCACATTCAAGCACTTTGATTTGCTTAAATTCATCACCTTTCTCAGAGTTATTCTAATTTATAGTTCGTAATCTTCTAAACGAAAATTGAAATCAAACTCTCTCACTCATTTATTTAAAAATCAAAATTCTTCAAAGTTTTTAAAATTAAATATGTCATTCTTTGATTTTCTTTGATTTGAAACTAAAAACGGTGTCAAATAGTTTTCATATCATGCCTTGGATGGTGTATAAGACAAAAAATGTTCTCTTGAAATCAAAATTTGTCCACTCATTTATTTAAAAATCAAAATTCCTCAAGGCTTTTAAAATTAAATATGTTGTTCTTTGATTTTTTTTTATTTGAAACTAAACACCTTTCACATACTTTTCATATCACCCTTTGGATAATATATTAGACCAAGAATATCGCCTTGAAAACAAGTCACATCCACCCATTTATTTAAAAATAAAAAATCTTGAAGCCCAACTCCAATATAGATCATATATGGACAAAAAACATGCAATATTTGTTGTTATTATATTTTTCGGTTAGCTATTATATAATGTCTCATTGCTATTATATTTTCCAGTTAACTATTATATAACGTTTCATTTGCTTCTCTATTGCATCTAGTTAGTCTTTGTTGTTTATGACACTAGATTATTAGTAATTTATTACATGATATTATTAGTTTTTTTTTTGGTTGGGTTAGTGTTGGTAGATATTTTTATGGGTTCTTGATTTTATTATACATGAAATATTATTTATGAAATCTACTTTCTTGATGTAATAAATATTTATAATGATTTCTTTTGTAGCTAATGAAAAATTTGAAATTTTATTTGAGTACATATTGAGAAATGAGATGTGCTGACACCTAATCTTTGGGATTAGGTAATCCATGTAAAATAATGCAAATATAAAATAAGGAGAATTGGAATATGAAGAGACACTAGGAGATGAAGCCCAAGAGTCTCTCCCTACATGTACATATATATGATCAATCTTAATGCAAAATCACAATTGCTTTGAGATACCTCCTAGCCTGACATGGTATCAGAGCATAGGTCCCAGTTTAGACTTGTAACTCCTGTATTCTGCCAGTTTCCAGCTCCCATTTATAGTTTGCTACATGGAGATGTTGAATGCATGATAGTGCTAGAGGTCTGCTACCTGGAGGTGCTATGGTGCAGTGAGTGCAAAACCCCTCCCTTGTGTACTAAATTATTGTAAACCTAAGCTATGTTAAAGCTAGGTGTGATATCCTCCCTTGTGTGTTAAACTCTTGTAAACCTAAGCTGAGGAAATCTAGGTTTGATACCCTCCTTTGTGGGTTAAATTATTCTAAACCTAAGATGAGGAAAGCTAGGTGATATGTAATATGAAAAGAAAATGTGTTATTAAATAAATTAATAAAATAAACCACTTGGAGGGTGGAGCACCAAGAGAGAGGAGATGCTTGCGAAATCCCATTGACGAATGGGATAGAGATGAATCTTTCATGATAAAGCTTCTAAATGTGACTCTAGATATGCTTCGATGGATTGGTGATCCATCAGATGGATGGAAGATAAAGATCCATTGGACATAAAAGCTTTGTGGGAGGTAAATACAAGCTTTGATGATGAAAAGCCTCATGGGAGATAAATACGAGGTTTTTCAAAAAAGTCCTAGGAAATTAAAAAAAGCCACAAAAGCATGACGCTGCTAATGGTAACTAAATCATGAAAGAGGGTATTAAATACCTAGTGCATTGATCAATTGAGGACAATTGATCCTTGGCAAGATCTTTGGCTCAGGGGGAATCAATGGTGATTCATGGCTGGGTGGTGGTGCTCCTCTCTCCAGGTGAGGTTTTTGTTGGTGTCAAATGCGTGGAATGTTTGTATGATGACTCTCTCTCTCTCTCTCTCTCTCTCTCCCTCTCTCTCTCTCTCTCTCTCTCTCTCTCTCTCTCTCTCTCTCGTTGTTGTAGTTTCAGTTTGTTTATGAGAATGTTTCATAAGTTTACGTTATTGTTCCATTTTTTCTATGGGATGATTGCCTAAGTATCCTTACCATGATAATGTCGCGAGAATTACATAGGATTATGTATTAATAGAATTGGTGGTGTTTCTCTCTACTTTGATGAGATTCACTTAAATGGTATGGGTTGTATATTAATCCTTACTTGTTATGAAGTTAAATCATTTAGCTCAGGTATGCTGATGGTTGATTTCTTATCTCTCTTTCCTACTATTAAAATGGTTAACCCATGTGGCTCAGTTGTATATACGAGGTGTTATCTGTATGGAAATAATTACTGTCTTATGTATTTGACTTTTAATGTATATGAGAAATGGTGGAATCAGGGTAATTAGTTGTTGTTATTGGTGTCACAACGTTAGATTTCTCATGATCGACTTGGATGTGGCTTTCTAGTGTGAAGTTATTTGTAGAAGTAAATTAAATGGATTGACAAATAATTAGATTACCTGTGCTAATGTATTACTATGAAAGCGATGGTAGTATTGTACATATGACCTCTTTTACATCTAAGAATATAGCTAGTAATGGAAGCATGGCAGGCTGTGATATATATACTAACATGGTCTACGCTAAGATTATGTATGAATATGTGAGATTGCTATGGATTCTCTAATTGATCATATTACATTCACTACAGAGATATGGTATGATCATAATGCTCTAAAGTGATATCTACTTACGCATACTCACCAATTGAGGAAATAATTTTTCCCATTTTATGACTAATGGGTTAAGTATCTATGTTGCAAGTCTAACTAGTATGCATGGGAATGAAATTATGGTGAATAAAGTAGTGTACACTACAATGATCATGAAATTAATTTCCACTAGTGTTGGTAGAGGTTTACCCAGATATTTTGATAGTGTGCGTATCACAAGTTTAATGGTTGGTCACATACATCAGATATGTTAATGAATGTAAGGTTCCATATAAGAGAACCAGTAAAACTATTAATGAGAAATTTGTACTATGGCGTAACACTAATATGGCCGAGGTAATTTTAGAAGACAAGATTTGCAAAGAGGGGTAAAGCTGTGACTGTGAATGAACCCAAAATTTTAAATTTATGGTCCTAGAGGCTAAATTCCAAGGTAGGCTCAGGAGGTTCATTACAAATGGTATTGGAGAAATCAATTTCAAGCCTTACGGCCTATGGGCCAATACACCTCCATAGTGTATGGACAAGTTTTAGCCTAAAATTGGCCTCACTACCACAAACTCTTCTAAAGGGTCTTGGTATAAGTGTTAAATCTAGACTCCTTAAAATTGAATCTAAATATTAAAAGTGTTCAGAAAAAAGAATGGGGAAGCCCATTTGGAGTTCTTGTTGTATGCAATATTTATGTTTGTCATAAAATGAATTTTTTAGGAAGGGACAACATAAATACATATGTTGAACAACAAAAGAGTTTGAAACCTATAAGGTAAGGTAGATTGTCAAAACATGGAACATGAGATATTATTCTTAAGATAAAAGAAAATATAGAAATTGGAAAGAAACAATACGCTCCCATATATAAATTATGGAACGATATATTATAGAATGTAAATGACGGTGTATATGGTCTAAAATTAAATAATTATAAGAGCGAGGGTTGAAACGTCAAGAGCATAGCATAGCCATCCATACTCTAATATTTAATTTGGATGTGTCATGGAGGTTTTAAAAAACCTTGGTACGAAGAACAAAGTTAGAATTAATTTAAGCATGGTGATTAAATTGAGTTAAGCCACCAAAATTAAAATTCTATACATAAAAATAAGATGATGGTGTAAGTTCAATTTTTGAAACATAGAACAAGGGGATATTATTCCTTAAAATAAAAATTAACTTTTACAGTTGAAAAATTAATTACCTTCCATACGCGTATTATGGATTGATTTCTATGTTATACATTTTTGGGATATATATTAAAATTTGGGTCAATAGATAACATAAGCGGCCTCACCCAAGATTGAATCCGAGTGCGATATATACGTTGTGTATATAAGATTTGTATGGGCATACCCACTAGTTAACAACCATCCGAGTAATATTCTCCTTGAAAGAATATCACAACAAGGAGAATGAGTGTTAAGAGTGCTTCCCAAGTGAGTTTGGGCATCGATCGAATTTTTCCTCTCTCTAGAGCATCGCAGTGTTTGGTGGTTGGATGATGCTTTGTTTCCATACCAAGTGAGGGTCCCATTTCTCATCTAAGATTAAATCATGATTCGCCATGCCCTACGCCGAAGCTAGCTTTGGGGATGGGTTTCCACTAAGATGAAGCGACTGTAACTGTGCTAGCTCAGGAAGATGTTGGAGGGCTACAATTCAGGCCATAGGATGGAGAATGGGTTGGAGTGAAGTCGATCCTCCAGTCCTGCACGGGGGATTATCAACGGGGAATGGAGTCCGAACCAGCATACATTGCTAAATTAATCATCAACACCAGGGATAGTGTGTAAACAAAAAACAGAAAATAAAAAAATCTCTACTGATGCTATTTTCCATTGCACTACAGAAAATTACGTGTGGATAGAGGTACTATACAACTACGTGTGTAATAAGGATGACATGGGCTTCATCCAAAATTTACGGCTCAAGCTTCGAATAATGGTCCTAATCATATAATCCTAGATTGCATGGCATGGATATGCCAATATTTGGCGTGCAGTTGTGGTGGATATTGGAAAAATACTTATCTGTAGCTGTGCTAGATGATGGCAAACATCCAAGAGAGCTTGATCTCGTCTAATAATTTGGAGAGGTAAGAAAATCTTCGACCCCCTAAAAAGAAGAAGTCGATTTTCTCTTTGCTCACGAATATAATAATGCTATCCATTAAACTGCTTGTAAAAAGCAACAATATTGGATATCGTGCACACTAGTTTGGGTGATTCTAAAACCATGAATTATGGATAAAAGCAATCTAAAAGCCTCACAGATTTAAGAACGATGGATTTCATTCTATTTTTTGTATTCTTCTAGTTTTTGTTTAAGAAAGGAATGGAAAAAAATTGTAGGTTTCCTAATTATGATAATGAATTAAGAAAAATGTGTTGAAAGCAACAATGTTGCTATAACAAATGATAAGGGAGGGATAACAAAAAGTGGGAGCAATGTCTTCCCTAGTTAGACTGTTGTTCAATGATTAGTAATATTGATTCCTTGTTCTAGTGGTTATAAAACACATAATCTGTTAGTTTGTATATGCACTATGTCTTTTGAGCCTTTACGTAATGCCTACTATTTTATCATAAGTTTTCGTGAAGGGAAGAACGAGTATGGCACTCGACTAATGATAGCTAAGGCTATAGTGTTGTTTCATTGCTGCAACTACCATCGTGCCGACTCTTGGTATGAGAGGTGACGAGGTTACGTAGTTGACGATAGTGTTGCCGTACTGACAACCGTGCAACAACAAATCCATAGTTGCTAAATGTTTGCGGCAGACTCTTGAATCCCAATGCCCCTCCTTTTGTGACATTGTTCGCATTATTAATGAGCCCAAAGCTATCCTTATAGGTAGTGAAAGTTATGCCCTTTTGAAATAATTAACGAACAACTATTTGTTTGAGGTTATCGTGTTCCTGTAATGTCGATATTAAATCTCATTTATTTCATTCCGCTTACACATGGATAATCAATTGTGAGCATTTTAAACTTTAAAATTCTATCAGCTAGATAAGGTGAATATATATGCACTTTATAGATGCATATAAAGGTGAATATAAATCCACTTTATAGATGCATATATGCACTTTATAGATGCAGTTTAAAGGTGAATATAAATCCACTTTATAGATGCAGGTTGAAGCTTACAGTATATTTTTGGTCTCAGTAATTGATTCGATTTCCATGTTCCAGTCTAACCAAAAGTCTCTGATTGACTGTTTGAGGGTTAAAAGGAATGGAGAATAGAATAAAGTGCCTTGTACAGATGCATTTCTAGTTGGAAAATGGGCAGAGGGAATGGATCTTTCCTCTTGCAACAACGATGCTTGTGTCATTGTTTTGGGATTAGTCGTAACCCTTTTCACCGGTTTAAAATAATTGCATGTATGCAGTCCTATCATATTTCGTTTCAAGGGAGGGGGAAATGGGGTTCCAAAACCAGTTTCCGTAAGCAATATCTGTGGAATTCTGTCCAAGCTGTTGTGGAAAATTATTTTACACGTGAGAAAAATACTTGTGTTTTGAGAAACATTACCATGGTATGTATGAGTACAAGTACTTCCATTGTTTAAAATTTAAGGTTTGAACTAAAAAAATGCTTTCCCTTGGGTCTTCTTATTGGTGAATCCTCTTAGATTACTATATACACTTTTGCTTCTATTTTGTATTGAGTTGTGTGCTTTGCTTTTATTTTTTGACACCCTATTAGGGTTGATTATAGATTTTCCTCTTATGATAATGTCCATTCAATGGTTCTGAAATAACGTAATTATTTTCTCACTCATCGGTGTGCTATCAAGTTTCAGGTAAAACCTGTGAAAATAGAAATATATGAATGAACTAAAATATAAGGATGATATCAACTCGTGACACTGTGTTTTTGAATTTGTGGTAACTCATTGGTTAATGGATGCAGCTCACCGCGAAGGATCCACAAACTACTACCACGCAAGGTGTCTATTGTCACCAGTCAGTAGATGGCTTTGAGCTTTGATCGGCAGCCTTCTCTTTGAATGATTGAATGATTGATTTATAAGTTCCCTTAACCAACAATGGATTTGGAAATGGCATACTACTACTTTTGTTTTATAATGGCTGTGGGTTCACAAATTGTCAAACCAAAATGGAAGGAAGAAAATAAGCAAAAAGTTAAATGTTTGAAATGGCTAGAGGATATATAATCAAATAGTATAAAAAAATTTCATAGAAAAAAAATGATCTTCAATAATATTAATATTAAATCGTTCATCTCAAATGTTCAGGAAAATAATATAATCTCTTCTACAAGATAAGATATCTATGCTTGTAAGATATCCATATTCGTATGTCTTACAATGTTCTCTTATATCCATATTATATGAAAGATGAGTTATGTTTTTTCTAAGTCAATGTGAGATTTAAAATTCCCTTATTCTATACAAATATAAAAGTTAAAATTACGCACAACTTTACTCTGAAAATTATATAATGCATTCTTTTGTTGATAATGACTAAAACTCGTCAAGAGATATTGATTTCAGAATTTCGTGGCTCTCAAGGCGTTGAGCACCTGTAAAATACTATCGTGCCCCTTCTACCTTTAATATTTCCAACGAGATTTCGAGCTTGAGATCTCTCATAATGGATTGGTATCATTGTAATCTCTACAGTAGTTTTCCGCAGTTTAATGAAGTCCGCAACAAATGTTTATTGACTCACATTCATACCAAGAAAACTGTGGAAGCAGTACCGTTGTGATAAAAAGAAAACAAAAGGTTCATAAAGAGCAATTGAACAATAGTAGGAGCTCAGTGAGAAAGGTCATCAAGGAAGAGAGAACCCCAAAAAAAGTAATGGAGTCAGTACCTAAGTCAAATGGCGAGGCATTGATAAAAAAACTAAAAGTTGTTCTCTGCACCACGCTGAAAGCGATACTCTCTAGGAATCTGTTATTAATTAGGAGGCAGACGCCCTTCTCTATTTTTCAGAATTGCATGCTTAATTTCCAAATTGTTTGTTGATTCGAAAAATGCAAATATTGATTAGATTGTTTCAGTCAGCAGCGAGCATCGATCTTTGGACGATCTGAATCACCTCACATATTTGTGCTTGTGATGATACAAAAGTAGTCTCTGATATTCATGAGATGAAACTACTTCTCCACAGAGACGCATTTGAATGGCCTTACAACGATGCAATTAAAATACGCAAATTTCCATAGCCATTATGAAGCAATTTCTGGTTGCAGCGGATTATCTGTTGCAACATTCTGGAATATGAGTATGTGTGGATGGGCTAGGAAGGTGATCATGCCTATGACAAGAAAGTGCGTGAACATCTCATTTTTTTGGGAGCATGAGATAAAGTTGAGATAAAGAAACTTATGAAGTAGGTATGGACAAGCATGTAAAGCATGAAGAATTTGTTTTTTGAAAATGTTTTCTTTGTGAGTAATTATGCATAGAGCATAATGAATGAGTTCATTAATGGTTTAATTTTATATTTCAAATTATAATTTTTGAGGTACGTGCAACGTAGATGTGAAAACTCTTTGGCAAGAGCTAGAAATTCTACATGGAAAAAGTAGTTTGCATGTAGTTAAGGAAATAACTTCTCATTGGAATTGTACAAAAGAGTTAAATCCTTATTATTTATGAGGAAATTTTCTAGCTACAATTTTAGGTTATGTTATTGAGTTGATCTTTGATGTAATTCTCCAAACTAGCCATGCTTGAGCATGTGGAGATTGCGGTTTGGAGGTGAAGGTAAAATACATATATATGCATGATGGAAACTAGATGTACATAAAATGAAATTTAGGCAAAAATAGGTATTATGGTTTTAAATGAATGGTACAATAGGTGTATGGCTAAATAAAATATCACCTAATACCTAAAAGGTGGAAGAATATCTAGATAAAGGCCATGTTATGCAGGTGATACCATGAGGATGGTATTATAGGATGTACCACAGATGGACTATGTACAACGGGACATATGAGACAATATGACTACATATGCTACAAGGTTGAAAAATGAAATGTGTTTTGGAGTGTATAACATTCCTTGTGTGTAGGTATGCGTGGAGTCATTGGATAGATTCCTGTCTAGGTAAAAAAACCTGGAGGTTACCCAGAAGAGGGAAAGTAAGTTTGGTATAAGTGACTATTGTTAATTGTAGTTTCGCATACATACAATTACAAAGAATATATATTGTTATGTGAACTAATCTGTTATGACCTTGTAGCCATATTAATCTAGAAAATATGCTAAATAATTTATTGTATGTAGAGAGACTGCAAGAAATAGGTGTTCGAAAAGAACACAAAGGGTTGAAAGAAAGAAAGCAGAGAACACACATTCTTCAGATAAAACAAATGATAAGCAATAGTTGCTTTAATAATATTAAGTAACAGATTATGATATTTATCATAGCTAAAATTTTTCATCTATAACTCTCACAAATGGATTGAAAAAAATGTTACAGGTAGCTATGAAAGGAGATCACTCCTTGAGACCGATGTAGCTATGGAAGGATGGATGCTGGGAGAACTCCTTGTGATTGATATACATCGGAAAAATTGTCTCAGATGGCAAAGGCATGAGAGTTGTTGATTCAAAAAACAATTAACTGTGAACAAGGACATGATGTAGTGATACACTGTAGACGGTGTAAAATTTAAGGGGGGGAGTATGTAACACTCCTCCCTTATGTACTAAATTATTGTAAACATAAGCTAAGTTAAAGCTAGGTGTGATATCCTCCCTTGTGTGTTAAATGTTTGTAAACCTAAGCTGAGGAAATCTAGGCTTGATACCCTCCTTTCTGGGTTAAATTATTCTAAACCTAAGTTGAGGAAAGCTAGGTCATATGTAATATGAAAAGAAAATGTGTTATTAAATAAATTAATAAAATAAATCACTTGGAGGGTGGAGCACCAAAAGAGAGGAGATGCTTATCAAATTCCATTAAGGAATGGGAGAGAGACAAATCTTTCATGATAAAGATTCTAGATGTGATTCTAGATAAGATTTGATGGATTGGTGATCCATCAGATGGATGGAAGATAAAGATCCATCGGACATAAAAACTTTACGGGAGATAAAGGAAATATTTTATGAGGAAAATCCTCATGGGAGATAAATACGAGCTTTTACAAAAAAAGAGCTAGGCAATTGGAAAAATCCATAAAAGAGGGATGCTGCTAAAGGTAACTAAATCATGACATATGGTATTAAATACCCAGTGCATTGATCAATTGAGGACAATTGATCCTTGGCATGATCTTCGGCTCATGGGGAATCAAAGGTGATTCATGGCTATTTGGTGGTGCTCCTCCTTCCAAGTGAGGTTTTAGTCGGCTTCAAATGTGTGAAATGTTTCTATGATGACTCTTACTCTCTCTCTCTCTTTTATAGTTGAAGTTTGTTTATGAAAATAGTTTCATATGTTTATGTTATTGTTCCAGTTTTTCTATGAGATGATTGCCTAAGTTTCCTTGCCATGATAATCTCACGTGACTTACATAGGCTTATGTATTAATAGACTTAATGGTGTTCCTCTCTACTCTGATAAGATTCACTTGCATAGTATGGGTTCTATATTAATGCTTACTTGTTATGAAGTTAGATAATTTAGCTCAGACTTTCTGATGGTTGATTTCTTATCTCTATTTCCTACTGTTGAAATGGTTAACCGATGTAGCTCAGTTGTATAGATGAGGTTTTATATATATGGAAATAATTGTTGTCTTATGTATGTGACCTTTAATGTATATGAGAAATGGTGGAATAAGGGTAATTAGCTGTTGTTTCTGGTCTCACAACGTTAGATTTCTCATGATTGACTTGCATTCAGATTTCTAGTGTGAAGTTATCTGTAGAAGTACATTAAATGGGTTGACACATAATTAGATTACCTATGCTAATGTATTACTATGAAAGTGATGGAAATATTTTACATATGACCTCTTTTACATCTAAGAATAGAGTTAGTAGCGGAAGCATGGCAGGAAGTTATATATATACTAACATGGTTTATGCTGAGATTATGTATGAATATGTGAGATGACTATGGATTCTCTACCTGATCGTATTACATTCACTACAGAGATATGGTATGCTTGTAATTCTCTAAAGTGATATATAATTACGCATACTCACCAATTGAGGAAATAATGTTTCCCATTTTATGACTAATGGGTTAAGTATCTGTGTGGCAAGTGTAACTAGTATGCATGTGAATGAAATGCTGGTCAATAATGTAGTGTACACTATAATGGTCATGAAATTAATTTCCACTAGTGCTGGTAGAGATTTACCCAGATATTTTGATAGGGTGCCTACCATCACAAGTTTAATGGTTGATCACATACATCAGATATGTCAATGAATCTATGGTTCCATATAAGAGAACCAACAAAACAATTAATGAGAAATCTGTACTATGGCCTAATAGTAATATGGCTGAGGTAATTTTAGAAGACAAGATCTGTAAGGAGGGGTAAATCTTTAACTGTGAATGAACCCAAAATTTTAAATTTATGTGTCCTAGAGGCTAAATTCCTAGGTAGGCTCAGGAGGTTCGTTACAGTGAGAACAATTGAGTAAAGGTGCATTAAATCGAAAGGCTACCTCTCCTGCATGAGCGGTATGCCGACTTTTCAATGATTGTGTCTGCGTTCTAAACTGTGTTTTACAACTCAATATTTAATGATATTGACCACTTGTTGGCGTGACTGTGTTGCATTGTATTTTATTGAAGGAAAGTGGTATTGATATGGTTAATGTGATTGTGTTGCGTTGAATGGTATCACACCGTAGAATGGTATTACTGTGTTTCATTGTTTGATATGGTGCGATTGTGGCCCTTCAAACCACCTCCCTCATACACCACTCTCCCATACCACTCGACTCTTGATACTGCTCCCTCACTCTCCAGACACTGGTTGCATGTCTGTGTGCAACAAAACATGAGACTGTCCATTGGACTATTAAATGGTATAACATATACCTCCAATATTGCCACATGTGTATTACTCCTCGTATCACACTTCGATAATATACACCTGACACTGTGGTATCATATCTCCTTCCTCTTCTCATACCACCATATTGTTGTGTATTACTCTCTTACTACATCGCTCTTCCCTTATATACCACTGGGCCTCCCCATACCACTTTGGTTATGTTACGTTGAATGCTCCCAGAATATATATCGCTCCCAACAGTTATATACTCCTCCAAAATTAACTATGTCGTTCTGTACCACCAATCCTCCATACTGGCATACGACCCATACGAAAGAACCATATGAACCATACTAAAGACTCTTGTGCCTCCCCATATAATGTCTTCCCATATAACCCTCCCCCATGTACTCCCTCCCTATATAACTCTCCCAAAAATAATAAACCTATTGTGGTGTGTGTGTGTACATATAGATATATAGATATATATATATATATATATATAATATATATTATATATATATATATATAATATATATCTATTATATATAATATATATATATATATATCTATTATATATATATATATATATAATATATATATATATATAGGAATTGTATTTTTTTACAAAATTGCCACCATAAGTGCATTTTTTTGCTAGAAGAAGTGTATTTTTTACATAGTACACATAATGCATTCCTTGATATCAATTGTTGGAGTAGTTCTCTTAGGAAGAGAGAGTTATCCTGAATGGTCATGGAAGATAAAACACACTTTCATTTTCAATGAGTTTTGGAGACGAGTTTGTGAAGGAGAATGAGATAATCAACCTGCAAAGCCCACTTTAGACAAGGATATTTTCATTTGGGAAAATAAGAACAACAAGGCCTATGCTCTGATTTCAATATTTCTAAATGAAGAGGTGATTCACCATATTTCACAAATTTCAAATGATTTTAAAGCCTCAAAGAAGTTGAAGGAACTGTATGAATCACACTCTGAACTTGAATCTGTCCAATTGATAATTAAATCTTTTAGTCTCAAATTGAAAAATAATGACCCTGTTGCTTTAGCGTCATAAGTAAGATCCATTATGCACGATATAAAAACCACTAGTTTTGAAATAGACATTCCTCTCATAGCTTATGTCGAGGCAATATATTCCACTTATTCAAATTACCTTGAATCGTTACAAGCAAGTGGAAACCTCAAGGAGATTATCTTTGACTCCATTGAGAAGATGTTTGCTCAGAGAGAGAATGGATTTGGGAAGAAGAAAAATCCTCAGTCTTCTAAAAAAGTTGTGTGTCTTAGACATAAAGAGAAGAATCAAACAAAATATTCTTCCAGAGGAAGAGGTGGCCGAAAAGGAAGAGGAAGAAGGAATTTTAGAAGCACGGGTGGTAGAGAGTTCCGAGAAGAAAAGTATGATCTTCATTGCATAAATTGCAATAGAGATGGTCATGATGCATCCACATATAATTTTCCTTGGGGGAGACTTCAGCAGGAAATAAATGAATACAAAGGAAAAACCAATGACAAAGGGAAAGGTAAACGACCCACATCCACTCACTATGTTGTGGAACATTGTGATAATGAAGTAACTAAGGACTTATTTAATGCTTCATTTTCTTCATGGAAAGATGATTGGTTTCTTGATTTAGGACCAACTTGCCACATGAGTTTTAGGAGATATTTTTTTGAAGAATTTACTGACAATGTTGATGGAGTAGTATACTTTGCAGACAACTCAAAACTCAAGCCGTTAGGGCTTGACACGATCAGGCTCAAATCGCCTAGTCTTCCAGGATTTCTTCTGCATGATGTTTTATATATCCCGGCGTTGAGGAGAAATTTGTTGTCTTTAGTCCACATCTGCTAGCAAGGGAAGTCCATTCATATGTTTGATGGAAAGGTTGAGGTCTGAAAAGCATCACATCACTCACTTGTCATGACGAGGATAGAAGAAGAAAGACTTATGAAGCTGTAAGGTACCTCTGCTCGTGCAAAAAAAAATTCATACAGTTCTCATTATGATGAAGGTACATTTCCATAAAGTCTTTTATGGCATGCTTGATTTGGACACTTGAATTATGCCAAACCTTCATATGTTGAAGAAAAGTGGTGTTACTAGTTTTCCTACAATTCCTAGGAAACTTAAGCAATGTGATGCTTGTGTCTTAGGAAAGCACAACAAACAATCTTTTCATGATTCTCATTCCAAATAACATAGAAAACTTGAACTCATTCATTTAGATTTGTGTGTCCAATGCCCGTTCCTTTGCAAATAGTAATAAATATATGACGACATTTATTGATGACTACAGGAGATTGTGTTAGGCTTATTTATTGAAGAAAAAATATGATGCTTTTCAAACATTCAATAACTTTCATGCATGGATTGAAAATGACACACAATCTCATATTGGCTCTAGTCACACTGATAATGGAAAAGAATACACTTCAAATTAATTCGAAACGATATTCACCAACATGGGATCATAACATAAAAAGACCATGCTTTGTAATCCCCAAAAAAATGGAGTAACTGAAACAATGAATAGGACAATCTTAAATATGGTATGTTCCATGATGTTTTTCAAGAATGTAAAATTGATGTTTTGGGTTGATGTAGTTCTACGTGCTGTGTATATAAAAAATAGGTTTCCATGTAATACATACAAATTATGACATTGAAGGCTTAATGGATCACAAGATAGTTATTGTGTAAAAAGGGATTATGTATGGCTTCGCTCATTTATGGGGACTTGACTCTATTCCCAACTGTTTTAAACATTTTGAAAGACAAATTTAGTGAAAGATTGTTTAAAAGGGAGAGAATGATTTTAAAGAAAGCATTTTTCATTAGCATCCCTACAACATATACCTATTCCACCTCGACTAGAGAATAGGAAAATATTGAAGACAGATGATCGCTTTATGCACAACCTAGGTGGATGAGTTAATAATATTCTAAATTAAACAATTTATTATTTTAGGGGAGATCTTTTCCCTCATGGTTAAAGGTCAACGACCGTATATTAATTTCAAATATTTTCTTGTAGATAATCAAGTTCTTTTTTTTGTGTTATTTTCCAAAGATTTTTCTTTCCTAAGATTTTTCTTCAACTATTAAAACAATTTTACAACTTTCAAAAAGATAATTTCTAATTTTCTAATTGGCCTAGTTGCATATTGGTGGGCCATAATAGCCTTGGTGGAGTGCATTTTTATTTTCTTATTTGTGAGTACCTAACAAATCGTTTTAAAATTAAAAAATGACTATTTTTGTAAATTATCATTCCGTTGGTGAGTGTTGTGACTTGAGACTAGCAGTGACAGTGTTATGTATCGCATTGCTAGTGCTCTACCCAGGTATTTAAATAACCGAGGGGAGGAGAGGGTATGCATGGATTTCTATTCTCATTTTAAAGAAGGAAATTTTGTTAAAGACAAAATAAATTTCTACATTAAATCAAAAGTTTATTTGCCAAAAAACACTACAAAAATACTTTTTTAAATTTAGGAAAAACATTTTAGATTTGTAGTCTAAAATAGTGTGTCCCACTTTGAAATAGATGAGAAATCAAGATTGACAAAAATATCAAACTTTGTGCTTCACTACATTACAATACAGAGCCAAAAACATTTGTATACAAAATTTGCTTACCATTTGACTTATGGGGAGAAGATGGCATAACAACATAGGAAGGCATGGCATCGCCAACAATAATCACAATGATTTTCTTTTGTCATTTTCATGGGAACAATTATTAAGAAGCAATATGGCTGGAATGGGACCGAGTCAAAATGAAAGCGAAGGCATGTTGGCATGTAATGTGGAGGAATATACAAAAAATAGAGATGTGATGACGCAAATACAATATCAAGCATTAACTTTGGTGGTTTAGCTAACCCTAAAAACAATTTGCTGAGGCAATATCAGGGATTGGGGAAAATGGTTTTGGCTAGATGATAAAAGACCTGATTCCCTATGAGAAAATGCAACATAATCAAAGAGGTGTGGGCCATACCACATATCAGGCAGCCTTGTGGAGTTAAATCCCTTTTTACTTGATAGCCCCATATGCCCCATTTGTCATTGATTTTGCTGGGTTGGCTAGTTTCACCACGTACATGGTTGCTCAAATACATTATGTTAGAGATCTAACATGGTGATATTTTTTTATCAGCCCCTATCAGAGGATAACATATTTCAACAATATGATTCTCAACAAATTTTAATTACTAATGGTAGATTGAACAATAAAAAATATCCAAGTCATATGCCAAATCATTTTAAAATGAAAAAAAATGCTAATTTTATAAATGGCCATTCCATCGGTGAAAGTTCACTGACAATGACACTATTTCTGCTTTGCAACATGTTTCAGTCTAGGCTTCTCGATATTTCCATCTCTTCACCACCTAGCACTATTGATATTTACACATGGATCACCATGTACAAAATTGTGCTATAACAATTCAATGCAAAACCCTACATCTGAACCAACCACTAATCCAACTTGATTTCACAATTTCAATTCCAACCCCCACCTTTTTGTGTGAATGGTATGAGAGAGAACGTACATTTTTGGGCCTGTATGGGCCAAAGATAGAGTACAAGGGAAAGATTTTGAGAGAGCTTTCTAACTTTTCGAAAAAATGGTTGAAAGGGAAACAGGGAGATATTGAGTTGTTATGGTTAGAGGATCGAAATGGAAAAAATATAGAATAAATCCCTAAAGCATTATTTTCATTTAAAATTCAAGTTGATATCCATATAGACGATTATACAAGGTTAATGATGGTTTTTGTCACACTGATTCATGTGGCAGGAAGAATGATTTCATTAATGTTAATTATTTAGCAAACAACATCATGTATGCAAAGGAGCAAGAGCCTTCAAATTAGAGTGCAATAAAATGGTTCATGATAAAAATGAACCACACTTTTGGCAGAGAAAAGTTAGAGGGTCGACAAGTCCACAAATTCTCATGCCATTTTATCTTCCATCAAATATTTGATTGACTAAACTAAAGACATTCCTTCACTCGCTACTTGCATTGGATGAATCATGTGAGTTCACTGACTCAGAAACGATGCAGATATATGAAGTATCTAATCATGAACCTAAAGTTTCATTGGATGTGATATGCCCCCCTGGATTATTGACCAAATAAAATCAGTACCATTTGGGGAACTTATAAAATATTTAACTCTTTCAAGTGGACAAATAATTTGTCAAAACCACTAATGCTACACTAATTTTTAGTATATGAGATATATGGTGTTATTCATTCCAGTGTTCAATCGCAGGGTTCACTAATACCATTGCTATTGGATTACCTCAAGGAATATATTAACCATTATTTTATGTTTAATTTAAAAACAGGATGATTATATTCAAAGAATGGATATGTCATGAATTCAAATGATTTCAATTTTGAAAGAAGTATTCGAGAATAGCAAGGGTCACTGGGTTGGGTTTCCTTAATTAAACTATGTGTATTCATTGAAATGAGAAATTATTGATAAAGACAAGGATGTTGGCCAACTAAGTTGCTCAACCTACAGGTTTTAATGTCTTCAAATATTTCAAATTTTGGTTTCTTGGAATGCTTTGCCTTAAGGATTTTCTAGTGATTTTCATGCAAGAGACGACCTAATCCAAGGATTCTATTGCTTATAGTTGCATGAGTCTTTGGTAATTTTCCAAAGATACCAAAAGAAGAGAAGGAATACTTAGAAAAACTTTTTCTCTTGGCGGCCTTTCCTTCTTTAATATTTTATTTCCTTAATTTTGAATGGCACCGTGTATAAGTTTTTACATAATTTAACATAACTATTCTAGGAAGATTCTAGAAGCTTGGGGGAGCTAAGAGATTCTAGTAACATTTACCAGAAGAGTGTACAATAGTTGTAATAGCAAGAGATTAGAAAATGATTATGGCAGCTCGAAGGGTTGAGTTTTTGCATCAACATGGATTGAGTGTTGTGTGTGTCAAGAAGAGGATAGAGCAAGAAATATGGAAGCTCCTTGTGCTTATTTTGGCAGTTTAAAATATGCTCACATTACATTCCTATGGTTTTGGTCTAAGAAAAGAAGGAATACACCATGTGTGAGTTGTTCTATAAGGGATGTAAACCAAAGAGTGACACCATATTGACGAGAGGATCATTTCCATATTTAATATTTATCACGTTCATTTTTCCATATAGCCATATTTTCATTGATGAAAATAAAGTCAAAAGGTAGGGACACAAGCCACAAACATGGGGTGGAATTAAACCATGGAGGCAGAATGTAGCAATGTCGCAAGTGAAGTTGGAACTATGTTAGGGTGGGGTTAAACTATGATTGCAGACCACCCCAGATTTTTATTGGATCGACATAATAATTATGCATCGTTAGATTAGCAGGGAAAAACCATGTCGGGGAATCAGGACAATAGAACACCTCCCCCTCTCCCCCTTGTTCACATAACAAAGTGAGGCCATATATTGAATCCACATTTTCAATTACCCCACTACATTATGACCATAAATTAGCCAATGTGGGAATATATATATATCTTGTTTTAATTTAATTGCTACGCAAAACGAATGGAGGGATGAGGGCTTATGTATTGTATGTGCCACAAGAATTTTTGAGTGGATGTGGGCCAATTCAAACAAAGTATTTCAACGTGCTTGAACTAGTTCAGATGCCGTGAGGGTTCATGGGGGCCTAAATGAGGGCAAGGTTGAACAAAGTAGTTTAGGGTGTCAGAGTTAGTTTTGGGGGCTAAAGGTTTGGAGGGGCCCAAATGTGTGCCAGGATTGAATAGAGATGAAGGCGTGGATGCGTTGATGATATCCTTTTTATTGGTAGCCAATGTGTAGAAATATGGTGATAGAATTGCAATTTCTCAAGAAATTTAATCTAAAATTAGGAAACACAATTCTACTCTAATGATATGTGGAAATTAATTCACAATTTAGCAAAACAATCACAAACACTCATCAATCACATACACAAGCACACATATTTATCTAGGGGAAATAAAATGGTAAAAAACCCTTAATCCTGCTTGCATCAACCATATGAATAGAAAATGTATTAAAATTTCTAGCTCACTTTGACCTCAACCTGCAAGTGAATAACCTATCTCTATGGTCAATGAGAAGCTCTGACCTAGGCTTAGCCAATTCGTACCTCCACTTGAGCCCCTATTTACTTGCGCAAATCCTAAGGAATTAGGCCCTTATTTTTTAGGAGTTTTCCTCCAATTTATTGTGCAATTCCCAAGGTTAATACTTTGACTACATGTAACACATGTACACTCAAGACTAGTCTACAATTGATGTTACACTGCCTTGGAATCTCAACCACAACTAGGGAACACAAATTCTCTTTATGCATAACTATTTTTGGTTGATTGATTAGTTAATTGGATGGTCATTGAGTTAGACTATTGTCCCACTACCCAACTGACCTCCAACTAGTTCTATCAACAATTAGAACTATTTTAATTGAATAATACTCAAAATAATTGAACTAGATTGCTGCAAGTTAGCAATCACACATGCATTACTGAACTCCAAACCCTCTAACTCAAATCTATTAAGCTAATTGAGAGAAAAGAACCATGTCACCCCATTTAACTGCTTGCAAGTTGTTTGTTGATGTGGAAATTTGAATTTTCTCAATTTGACCAAGGAAAAGTGAAATTGAGACTTTCTTTCTACACTTCTCAACAATCCCTCTTAGTAAGAAAGGGATTATAAATTGCCCCTATCCTGCACCAGTGGAACTCGAACTTCCCTCTTGACAAATACTTAGTCAAGATGTCAACAAATTGTTCCTCTATTGCAATGTATTGTAGCAACATTATCCTCCACTACACGCAATATTGTAAATGATGATACCAAATATCTATATGCTTGGATCCATCATGAAATACGAGATTCTTACAGAGATTAATGCAACTATGATTATCATAGTAGATCACAATTGGATACATCTCTTGGGCGCCATAGATAGCTTCTTCCTCTTGTACGAGGAAATTGCTCCGAACCCAACACTAAAGATTCCACATGATGTACAACGGCAACAGTTGGAATCGATTGTCACATGAGTATAAGACCAAATCAATCATTGATTCATACAAACTATATATTTATCTGTGTGTGTGGCCGCGCGCTTGGAGGAATCGATGATTACGCTAGTCTTGTACTCACATGACGGGGTCAATTCCCAGTGCTACAACTATAATCTCTAGGTTTCTATGTATGTCCATTCTTCAAGCACATGTAAATTGCCTCGGATCTCCTCTCACATATCACTTCATGATCATCATCTATTGAACTATCTCGAAGACTAAAATTATAAAAAAATATTTCCAAAATGCACATTAATAATATTTTTTACAATGAAATTGAAATACATTAATATTTTTACATTGAAATTGAAATATATTAGAATAGAAAACGTATAATTTCTTAAACATTTACTTTAAATAAATTATTTCCCTATCAACTTTTCATATATTAAAAAAATAACAATAAAAATCTCACTATCTATTATAAAAAAGATAATTAAATATGGACAATTCCGTTGCAATTATTAAAACATATAAACCTCATATCCTTTTTTATATTAAAAAGCAGCCGTAAAAATCTTAGTATCTATTATATTAGAGAAAGGATTAAATCTTGACAATTCCGTCGTAGTTATTAAAACATATAAGCATCATATCTATAAAAAGGACTAAATGTTGATGATGACTTTGTAATGTAAAAAAAATATAAGCTTTGTAATTTTCCAACGTGGTATGAATAATATCCATGCCAAGAGGAATAACGATGAGTTGAAGTGGCATCACGATGAGTTGAAATGTGATAGAAGCATTCGAGAATAGCAAGGGTGACCACTGAATTGAATTGTGTGTATTCATTTAGATGACAAATTATTGATAGAGACAAGGATGCTGGCCAACTCAGAAATTATTGATTGAGACAAGGATGTTGGCCAACTCTGTTGCTCAACCTACAAGTTTTAACGTCCTCAAATATTTCAGATTTTGGCTACTTGGAGTGCTCTGCCTTCAGGATATGCAAGTGACTTTCACCCAAGAGAGGACCCAATTCAACGAGTTTATTGCTTATATTCACATGAGCATTTGCTAACTTTCCAAAGATACCAAAAGTGGAAATGGAATACCTAGAAAAATTTGTTGTCTTGACGGACCGGCCTTTTCTAATTTTCGATTATTAATTTTGGATGGCAACGCGCAAATTTTTTGACCGACTTCAACATTACTGTTAGGGGAAGATTCTAGAAGGTTGGAGGAACTAGGAGATTCTAGTAACATTTAACAGAAGAGTGTACCAGAGTTGCAATGTCAAGAGATTAGAGTCAAAATGATTCTGGCAGCTGGAGGGGTCGAGTTTCTGCATCAACATGGGTTGAGTGTCGTACTTGTCAAGGAAGGGATAGAGCAAGAAATATGGAAGTTGCTTGTGCTTATTTTGCTAGTTTAAAGTACGCTCACATTAAATTTCTATCGTGTTGGTCTAAGAAAAAAAGGGAGACACCATGTGTGAGTCGTCCTGTCAGCGATACAATCCAAAGAGCGGTTAAGAAAAAAAGGGAGACACCATGTGTGAGTTGTGCTATCAGCGATATAAACCAAAGAGCGGCCACCGAATTGAGGAGAGGATCATTTCCGTATTCAAGATTTATCACATTCATTTTTCCATCTAGCCATAATGGCATTGATGGAAATTAATAGTTTCACTGAACATTCATTAATCCAAAAATGCAAAGCCAACAGATTCTATATATTAACTCAGTAACAGCTACCACCATGATAAGCAATCGACGGAAATATGTATCAATGCAAACATAGAAAATAGTTCAAGAAAATATCAATATGTCGGTAGAATAATAACAGAAAACCAATGTTTTCTTGAACAATAATATTATGGATGATAATACAAATTATAATTTGCTATTGCTTTGGTGCAAACCAGAGCAGGATCTCCATTAACCGGAGCAGAATCTTGATTTTCGTTGGCACACAGGTTACTGTCTGATGGACTGCGATGAACTTTTGCAGCCCCATTCCTCAATCCAACCTTATTCCTTTTCAATTTTGGAGCCATAAGAATCTGATAGCAGCCAACAGGTTTCTTCTTCTCCTTTTTATCAACCATCTCATCCTGATTAACCAGAGCAGGATCTTGATCGCCTTTGGCACAGAGGTTACTGTCAGATGGACTGACATGAATTTTCGCAGACCCATTCCTCAATCCAGCCTTATTCCTTTTCAATTTTGGAGCCATGAGAATAGGATAGCAGCCAACAGGCTTCTTCTTCTCCTTTTTCTCAACCATCTCATCAACATCTTTCTGCTTTTCTTGATCTCTGCCCTCTTCCTTGCCTGCAAGATTGTTGATGCCTTGACAGTGGGCTTGCTGTTCTCGGGCATAAAAAACATTATTAGTTTTAATGGACACTAATTTTTTAACAAATGACGGCCTGGGTTGGACAGGATTCCTCATCAAATCTATGAAATCCACAGCCCCATCAGTTGCAAGGTTGAATCTGTTCATTTTGTGAAGATCCACTCCATCAAGAATCATGATGCCAAGGTTGAGAATGCCCTGAGGGGCGCGTCCAGAAGGACGACGGACCTGCTGTGCCGAGAAGCTCATCCCGCTGGAATCTAGGCTCCCGTAGTCCTTGAGGAAAGTGGAAAGGAAGACCCTCACAATGCCTACAAGCTTGTCCCTGAGGCCACCCACGCAGTATATCTCCACCATCACAACAGAGGTTTCACTGCGCAGCAAACGCTCTTCCACTCTAAAAATGACCTTGTCGTTCCAGGTAGGGTTTGCGCCACCTGTTCTGCTAATTTGTGTCATCATTTTTTTCTCAGAATTGATCCAGACAACACAGTAGGTCTGCATCTCCTTCATGCCAAAAAGATGCATCTCCTTGAGATCTTGAGCCGAGATGATGTTAACCTCCAGCTGTGTGTAAGCTTCCGCCATGATGTGAATGAATATTAAGAGACCACGCTGATTGAAATTACAGAAGAACACCATGCATGAAATCTTCTAAAATCTAAGACGATTGAAATATAATCATTCATATATTTTCTATTTATACGATATATATTTTCCATTAATAACAATTATGTATATTGATAAATGATATATACAATGATTATATCCCCTGCAACTAATGAAACATGAAGAAGCAGATCGTAAAGTTACCTGGCCGATTGGTGAGGTATATTGGTTTATTTCTCTGTTCAACCCTAGAGATCGATTTCGTAATCCTTACTGTCTGCTTTAAACAAGGGTTTTTGGGTATTAATTAATAATATACCAAAATTTGGGTATTGATTAAAAATACATACAATGAATATACACTCTAAAATGAATGAAACAAGGGAGAGTGAATTTACCTAGCATAAACGGTGAGGTGTCTTTATTTTTCTCTTTAAAGCAAGATTTGCAGAACCCTCTAATCGATCCCAAAACTGCAAATATATAATCAATGATATATTTTCAATTAAAACCAGCTTTTGGGTATTTATTAATGAAATATACAATGAATATATCCCCTATAACAAATGGATGAACGAACAAAACAAGAGCAAACAGTGAGTAAATTTACCTCGCAGAGTGGGGAGGTATATTTAATTTTGTGTTCTGTAATGCATGCATGATTTCAACAACCCTCGACTCTGGAGATCGAGTTAATAATCCTTCCTTCCTTTCTGCCTTTTGTTCGAGGCGATGGTTGTACGTAATGCATGCACGATTTCTAGAACCCTCGATGGTTGTCAGTAATCCTTCCTTTTCTGCCTCTCGTTCCAGACGGCGGGTGTAGTCTAAAGAAACTCATGTGGACTGCAGGTTTGACTCCGAGATTGTACGGTTGGAAGATCAAACGGCCCGATCGAGCGAGGTAGTATGTGACATGGAATATTGGTGAAATTATTAATTTAACATTTCTTTTGTAGTAATTTTAAAAATGAATTCTTATTATTGATAATAGTTTTCAGTGTATTTTTGGAAATAAATGTTCTTAGAATGCACATATTCATAATTAGAATTTATGCGGAATATACTTTTATATTTATTTTTATTAAAACTAAAACTATAATACTAACTTAATATTTATAGGCTAACTTAATACTAACTTAATAATTTTATATTTATGCAGAATAGGCTAACTTAATACTTGGCTATCTTATGTGACTATTTTCAATCATATATATAATTTATTTTC